>PVHT020003428.1:709520-906556 GCA_004024745.2 Catagonus wagneri | reverse complement strand
CCAAAGTCTGTGAGTCATTGTCTGCTCTGTAAGAAGGTTCATTGTGTCTTTTAGTTTCCACATGTAAGCGGTATCATTGGGTGTTGCTGTCTAATTGTCTGACTGGTTTCACTTTGCATGATAATTTCTAAGTCCATCCATGTTGCTATAAATGTTGGTAATTCGTTCCTTTTAATGGCTGAGTAACATTCCATTGTGTTGTTCTCTTGTTAATCTGTCTTACTCCCTGGGGTCTTAGGCAAGAACTCAGAAGGGTAGAGGGAAAATTAGTTTTCGTCCTCCACGCTGGGATATAATCCCGAAAACAGTTTGATGAAATAATTTGCAAACATTCAGTGCATCCTAATGTTTACTCTTTTAGATGTAAGATATACTTTGGTTTTAGTTTCATATTTATTCAAGTTCTAGCTGCACTTTCCCTTTGTCTTAACTCTCTGCATTGCTGTCATTTTCTTTCTTTTTTAACAGAACATTGTCTCCTCCACCCAAGACACTGTTATGAAAACACAAGTAACACCCTAAGAGAAACTATTTGCAGAAAATATATCTGACTGACGATACAAATTCACATTTTTAAGGCAAGATAAGAAACATTTAAAGATGAAACTTTTTCTCTGCCCTTGGGCCTCTTCCCTCCCTTCTAGTGCACACACTGTGCATCTGCATGGACCAGATCTCCCCGACAGCAGACATACCTGCTCAACCATAAAGGTCAGTTTTCCTCCTCCTACGGCCAGTCATGGAACCCTTCAGAAGATAACATTCCTTTCTCAGTCCTGTCAGGGGTCACTCACCTTGTAAGTGCAGACATCTTTGGTGGACTTTATGTACAATGTCAACACATGGTTTCCCTTAAAGACAGCGACTGGTGCAGAACAGACTGTTCCCCACCTGGGGAGGTACTGGGAGATCTCCATCACCTAATGGAAATTTTTAGCTTAATACTTATGACCTTATTCACGTCACTAGCTATATTACCTGTATTCTGCCTATTTTACAAGATCATTCATTGTCTCTTGCACTATCCAATGTGTGACTGAACCTCAGATAAAATTAATGATGATTAGGTGACTCGAAACGACTGGCCAAATAAAGAGTTCCATGAGATCGATGGAAACCTTTTTTTTTTTTTAAAGCCTCCTGAAAATATCTAATTCTCTGAGGGCTAGTTCTGTCAGTTTTCCCAGAGCACAGAGTCCCTCATCCTGATCTTTGCCCTGGAACAGTGTAAGTCTAGATATGGGAAGAAACAACAAGAGGGAACCATTTCCTGGACCATAACTAGACGAGTAAGACAGCCAGTCCAGAGGCCTTGGGTTACGTTAACAAGGCTAGTCCAGGAACAGCACACCGAGTGGCCGATGGAAAAAACCCTCGCTTGGGAACGAGCAGTCCTCGTGCCATAGATGGAACTGATCACAAAATGCCTTCTAAAGCTTGGTAGAAATTAAAACCCAAAGGGGTTGTAAATAAGAGATGTTGCCCGTGATCCAGTTCTGTAAGAGTCACTCATTAGCCACTGTCGTCACTGACGTACAAAATACCCTGAACGAAATTCAGGGCAAAGATCAAGACGGGGGACTCTGCGCTCTGGGAAAACTGACAGAACTGGCCCTCAGAGAATTAGATATTTTCAGGAGGTTTTTAAAAAAGGAACCTGGATTCATGCATCTCCCCATACTTAAAAAACACTAAAACCATTAACTGAGATGCCTGTTCCTTGTGACTAGCAGCAACCTTCTCCCGAGATTTGTGCTCAGTTGCACAAACCCTCTTGGCCAAAATCCCAAAGAGACAGGAATCGCTCCCCCCACCTTATCTCTTCAAAACAGTTCTCAGAGTTCTCAGAAATACTGTCTCCCAGGTTATAATCCTCAGGTTGAATCAAATAAAATTTTTCATTTCTTTCTTCGAGTGACTATTATTTTTTCATCAACATAACAAAGAACTCACATCTAGAAAACATAAAGAACTCTATAAGTTCAATAACAAGACAAAAACCCAGTAAAAATGTGCAAAAGAACTGAACAGACACTTCATCTAAGATATACAGAAGGCAACAAGAACATAAAAGATACTCAAGGTTGTAAATTAAAACCACAATAAGATACTACCACATATGCACTAGAATGACTAAAATTAAAAAGACTTTTTTTTTTTCTTCCCCTTTTCAGCCTTGGCATCTGGAAGTTCCTTTAGGCTAGGGATCAAATCCAAGCTGGAGCTGTGACCTATGCCACAGCTGCAGCAATGCCGGATCCTTAACCCACTAAGCCAGGTTGGGGATCAAACCAGTGCCTCCAAGAGAGAAGCTGGATCATTAACCCACTGTACCACAGTGGGAACTCCCCAGCCTAAACATTCTAAGTGCTCACAAGGACATGGAGAAATCAGAGCTCTCATATCCTGCTGGTGGAAATAACCACTTTAAAGAAGAATTTGATAGTTTCCTAAGAAGTTAAAACTATACCTACCCTATAGTATAAATATTCCACTTCTAGGTATTTATGCAAGAGAAATGAACACACATAAGTAGAAAGACCTGTATACAGGATGTTCCTTGCAGCTTTACGTGCAATAATCGAGCCTGGAAACAACCCAAATGCCCATCAACAGGTGAAGAGATGAATAATTACAACATACCCTTACAATGGAATACTACTGAGCAATAAAAGGGGACAAACTATTGGTACACAGAGCAGTGTGGACAGAACTGAAAATACTGATGCTGAGTCAAAAAAGCCAAAGAGTACACACTAGATGATTACTTTATATAAAGTCTAGAAAATACAAACAAATCTATGACTACAAAAAGCACAGCAGTGGTTGCCTGGAAATTTTGAGGAGTAATGGATATATTTATTATTTTGATTGTGGTAATGCTTCCACAGATATATTTAGATATCGATACTCAAGTTGTATACTTTATATGTTTAGTGTATGTTGGTTATGCAACTAAACTGAAACAAACAAATCTGAAACAAAAGCTAAGGGTGTGGTGGGGAGATTCACTTAAATCATCAGAGCGGAGTGGAGAAGGACTTCTATCCTTCAATTAGAGCCTTCATGGTGAGAGAAAACCACTTCTGTATATATACTCTGGCTCTCAGAAAGGGAATGACCCACAGTCAAGCGCCTTATTTAGGTAAGGCAGGAGCAAAGGAGTTCTATTTTTATTCTGCAATTAAGTCAACATGATTTCTAATAGCAGGCAACAGAGAGAACCCAATTAAAATGCCGCTAGTGGAAATGAGGGTAATTTTAACCCTGTCAAAGATCTTATGTTGCAGGTTAGCAGCAATATTGAACTGTGGTTGCTGCACAAGTGGCTGCCTCTTGCCCTGCAGTACAAATCCTTCATGACAAACCAGCCAATAGCAAATGGAGAAGGCCAGTGCTGCTCAAATGGGCACACCCAAGTCCAAAGCTTCAAAACCAGCTCCCAGGGCAGAAAGGACAGGGCTCTGTCTAAATGAGACCCCATCGTGTGCTGACTGCTAACTAGATTATAGAAAAAAGAAAGGAAGGAAGGAAGGAAGAAAGGAAGGAAGGAAGGAAGGAAGGAAGGAAGGAAGGAAGGAAGGAAGGAAGGAAATCCCCTAGGGGGTTTCCTGAATTGGAGTCTCTAAATTCCAAAAGGATATAGTCTGGCATCTGGGAACTCTCTGAAAAGTTTAAGGGACATTTCTCATTTCTGTGCTGATGTTTCTCTGATGTGGGAGGGGACAGGAAATGTGCTGGGCTTTCAGCTCAAGAGGGCCCAAGACGCACAGAAGGTAAGGAATCATGATAGCTCAAAGAAAAAAGGAGAATAGCAGTGGTAAAGGATACAAAATTAATTATTATTGACAGGTTTCTTTAAAAAATAAGGTATATACCAAATAGGACAAAACATTAACAAAATTAGTGAATTATAGATGGTAGATACACAAATGTTGATATGGTTTACCGGTTTTTAAGACTTTTTTCTAAAATAAAATTAAAATATACTAACCAGCTGAAAAAGGTGAAGAATCCTTGGCTCTAGAATATTTGAACTGAACAAGGCTAAAGGAGCAAAATTTGCCTACATTTTCATGTGTCTATATTTAAGAAAAGCAGCCACTAAAGAGCACTAAACCTTCTTGTACCACCTGAAAGTGACCTCAATTTATTTACCTAAATTGATAGAGTCTTTCTCCAGACCTTAATTTCTACTTTTCTCTTTTCCCTTTTATAAAAATTAGACAATCATCTGGCCTTTCTTCAGCTTTCAGAAATCCTACTAATTCTCCTTGGTCAAATAAGACAAGAAGTCAGTTTACAGTGATCCGGGAGGACCACCCTAAGACCACCTGTTCGAGTTCCACTGTAGGTTGACTTTCTTTCCAGGATGGAGATACGGCAGTCATCTGATGACATCAACAAAGACCAGTGAATGAAGAGGAGGGCAGGATAGGGTGTGGGGTGTAGGTTGTGTGGTTTGTGTATATAAATCTTTACTATTATTTAATTGCTTTAAAAAAGCCATTATCAGCATCCTCAAATCTTAGTACTCTTTTCAGCTGCCCTAAAGGTAATTTCCACATAAATCAGCTCTTCTTTACACTGGCCATTTGGCTTTCATTTTCTAGGTTCCCTCAGAGGTGAACGCTAGTTTCCATGTTCGTGCATCTCCATTTCCATCATTTCTTGTTGAGTCTCTACCAGCTCTGTCCTAACAGTCACGGCTCGCAGTCCTCTCGTGTGGAATGATCTTCCTTGCACTTAACCTCATCTTAGCCCAGATTCCTTTGGAGAAGGAGTTTGGGCTCATGATGTGAAATGTGAACTGATTTTCAGCTTCAGTTTCAAGGAGACTACAAATGCCTGCAGCTTAGGGGACAGAATGCTGTCACAGAGGTTCTACAACTTTCAGTTAGGAACTTGTACTTTTCATGCTTATGATAATTCCCCGGAAATGTTTCTTTCCTACATCTTTATTGGAAAATACCCTTCAAAGAGTATATGGAGGTCTCTAAAGGGGCAAAAACAAATATATGGATAAATACATGATACGATTTCATTCTTACTTCCTTGGACATCAGAACCATGAGCACTGGTCACCATGAAAAGGCAAAGCATGCTTCTCGCAAAAGATGAGAAAATTTGTATGTTGCATAAAAGTTTTAATGTCACTTAGCTTTTCTTCCTATTAAAGATTTCACTTTAGCACCTGTGTCCTTCACACCCTAAACCTCAAAACAACTATGGAGAAATAGGATGTTTATATTTCTATCATAATTATGGGTTACAATGACAATGACTGCACAGAAAGAAGAATTTCAGGTGGCTGGCTTTTAACAGACACATCAACCACCACATAACTGACCAAGTTAAATCTGTAAACACCTTAAGGTTCAGAGTCTGTTTCTTTGGTAAATACTAGGAAGAACTCGTTCGTAACAGAAACGGGTCAGGGAAACATAGCTGGCTGTAGAGTGTAGTTACCGGCCGGGTCCAGGAGAAGAAGGGCGTGATCCCTCCCCTCACTGCCAGCCTCAGGCCCCACAATAAGCCTCCCGAATCACAAGTGAGGTGGGCTCTCCCTACAATATGTGTCCTTCTTACTGCTTCTGAAGAACCCACTGATGATCACCGGGGCTGATGTGCACCCGCGCCCTCGGTGAGCCGCTCAGTGAGAAGGTCACTGAGCACGGACCACTGGCGGCAGCAGCTCCACCAAGTCCACGAGGCTGGATGGAAAGCGGGAAGCCGCCCAGAAGGCCTTCAGCGGAGTGAAGGTCTCTGGTTTCCTTCCTCCACACAAAGGCAGCTCAGACTGAGGAGAGCAGTTTCCGCTCTGTGAGGAAGGGAAGGGGCCAGCACCGGTCTTGAGAAGTCTGTCCCAGGAGACAAGGCAAAGGAAACCCTTATGGGGTCTCTTCCTTGACCTCGAGCCACCTTTCACCCTTTCCCAGTGTCTGGGAGCCAGGCTCTGCACCCACCAGGGCGCCTCCCGGCTCCTCCCTGCTCCTCTCCAACCCCATTCCCATCCAGCTTCGTGGAGCTGGGCAGGTGCTGCTGCCAGTGGTCCCCGACGCAGTGACATTCTCACTGAATGGCTCACCAAGAGCACAGGTGCGCGGGAGCCTGGACCTCCAGACAACGGGGCAGTAGTCACCGCAGCACAGGGGCGGGCACGGTGTGGGGGGAAATCCGGTTTAACCAAAACATGGAACTGGAGGAAAGGAGTGAAGGGAGGACACCTCATGTGAGCCACAGGAAGATCCCAGCATCAGGTAAACAAGACAAAAACGAAAGCATGGCAGAGAGACAAGGAAAAACGGGTGTAGGGGGAGAGCCCCACTTAGGAAGCTATGCGGGAGCTGTTGCCACAGCCCTGCACCTGCCCTCAGCCAGGACCTACACCTTTCAGGATTGCAATGAAGCATGCAGCAAACGTGAGGCTCCCAATAGCTTCATTTAATCCTTAATAAACAGCCTGTCTAACATCTGAGCAAACTGGAGCCCAGAAAAGACCATTTGTGGTACAGCTACTGACTTGGGAAAGCCAGTGTGTGAACTCAAGGGTTCAAAACTTAAGCCTAAGACCGCTTCCACTACATTTTCTAATGTTCAGATATAATGAGGTTCCATGTGCCTAGAACAGATCGTCCCATCAAGGAAAAAAGCTGTTTTAGGAAGGCTTGCTGGCTCTGTTCTCTTTACTCCGAGCTGGCTGTTAGGCATGGCTCACGGGCTGAACACTTTCCATCTCAGGAGAGCCAGCCGATCTGGCCGGGGAGGCTCAGGTCTGCGAACGCTGACTGGCCGTGATGTTCTCTCCCTGGCCCCGGGTGCAATACAAGGGTTTCTATTCATAACGGTTCAGGCTGTGGGGCCCCAATGTTAGTCACCCCAAGACTGGCCACTTACACAAAAGACAGCCTTTTGCACTGACCACTTACCTGGGTGAGGACTAAAAGTATGGCTCCCTTAAAAGACCTATAACACTTCACATCAGAAGGTGATTTAAGTGAAGGAGAAAGTAGTGAAATGCCAGCAATGAGCAACCAGGAGGAATAAGTGGGGCTTGATCTCAGGTCTGTCATTAGTAGCCAGGTGACCTCAACCAAGTGGCCAAACTCCTTAGGGTCTTGGACCATTCCTTTGCTCTGCTAGCCTTATGTGGTTGCACAAAAAGAGAAAAATTTCAACGCCCAGCAAGTGGCAGTCTCCAGAGACACGTGTTACGTATGTGAAAGTGGCCTGTGGGGTTTTGTTTTTTCAAGTCTGGGAAGGAGCAACGGCAGTGAAGGGAGGGGAGCCATCATCCAGGGTCTCTGACTCCTGAACGAGCTCTCTCCCAGACTGCTGCTGGTTTTCAACATGGCTCGACCCTTGGGGTCGGGGGGGAGCCAAGTCACCCCGAGAAGTGGGATCGGCGTAAGCCTGGGCTCCTGGGTGTGCCTTCCGTTTTGGTCTTCTTAACCCAGCTCCTCGTGGGCACACCAGGCCGGTGGGAGGTCACAGAGGAAAGGAAGTGTCATTCTCACCATGACTGACACCACTCACTCGAGGACTGGAGGAAGTCATGAGAGGCCAGCAGGTCTCCTGCAGCACTGACGATGTTCCTAACTTGTCACAGAGGCTGATCTGGCTCTTTCAAGAGCCTTCCCGGTCCTTGTGGGGTGGACTGGGGTTCTTCCTAGCAAGACCTCCTGGCCCTTTTCCAGGGGCGGCCACCTGCTTGGCCTCTCACTCTGCCCACCCACCCGCCTTCCAGGCTAGTCTTGCCTCTTTGGTGCGGCGACAGAGCCAGGCTCTCCTGCATTTGAAGTGCACCTCCCTCCAGGCTACACTTGGATCTCGTGCGCTGGAGCAGTGCCATCGATGCGAGAGGCTGTTGGGCTCAATCTAGTCCCAGCCTTGCGAGCGGAGCCTGTGCAATGTTCTTCGAAGGGCTTTCCTGAGGAAGAGACGCTCTGCACCCGGGCCAGCTCTTCCTCGGCCCCCGCCCAGCCCACGCCCCTCCTCACCACCAAGACGTGCTCCAGAAGGTCTAGGTAGCCGAGGGTGCACTCCGTCCCGTACCGCAAGGCTCTGCTGCGCACCTCCTCGCTGACGTCAGGGTGGTAGGATGCTTGCTGGAGAGAGAAAGCAACATCGACATCTTAAAACGGGCAGAACCAGGTGGCAAGTGGACCAGGCGGCCAGGTGGGGTCACCTGCCCAGCAGGGCTGTGCAGCCAGGGACCCAGAGGCAGGAGACCTGGATCCTGGAACTCCTTCTGCCTTACCTTGAGTGGTCTCTCTGAGATACCTTCCCCCTGCCTCCCTGGACAGAGGAGGGGTCCTCCCCCACATCCTGCGACCTCCCACCTGTCTCCACTGCAGCACTGACAACACTGTGTGTCTTGCTGTTTCTAGCGCCCAGGGCCCAGACAGAAGCAAGTAACTTTGACCCCTCTTTTCCTTCCTTTCTCATTGCGCCTCCTCCCTCCCTATCTTTCATGGAAAGGTAAGAAATTCCACAAGCACTAAAAAAATCCAGGAAAGACGCAGGACCAGGGCTTACAGCAGCCTCTGCCTGCCTCTCTCTAGAAACACACAGTGTCCCAAAGACTCCTCTCTGTTCACAGGTCCCCGCTCCCTGACCTGACCACACTGCAGTGAGGAAGTCTCCCAATTGGGACCCACTGGCTCCTGGGAACCTGCAGACAGCGAGCTTCCCAGTACCCTCAGAGGTGCCCCAAATAACTCATCTCACACGATACGTGTCAAGAAAAGCAAACTAGGACATACGTTAACACAGCATCTGGCCCTTTCTTCTTGTACTCATGACCTGCCAACTTGAGTCATTCACGACCTATCATTTGAGCTGGCACGCCCAGTCACGTGGCTGCCAATGAACTACGATACATCCAGTTACATGTGAAATTCAAACAGACAATGAAAACCTGTAGTCTCCATCAGGGGCAGCCTGTTTTGCCTTGGCTCAGTCTGGCAACCTTACCCGTTTCCCCTTTCCTCCTTCTATAGCCTCGCCCTGGAAACAACTCGAGGGGGCTTACAAGGATAAAAAAACCAGAAAACTGCAAAGAAATCACAGACTGAGACAAACACAAATCACACATTGTGATAAAAGTCAAGGCAGAAGGGGAGGAGTGACCTGCCGCAGGGCTCCTTCCAATCAATCCCCTCCCCAGGACTGGGGGCGCCGAGGGGAGCCCCTGGGAATACTTCCCTTTATCTGTTCCCTGCCCCTCACCCCAATGCAACCTAGAAAGAGTGCGGATGACGTGAGTGGCCAGCCTCTGTCATTTACGAGCCTGGCTTTACTCAGCTGAGTAATGGGGCCATGCCTTTAACTGCGCCTATGTTTTAATCAGTCTTGCTCCCTTGTGTCTCCCAATGAGACACTATGTGGGGAAAATAAGGGCTGGGACATTCCTCAGTGTCACCTGTAGTAGATAACTGCGCCCTCACTGAGGGCTGCGCAGGGGCTGACGGTGACCACTGGCCTGTCACTGCCACTGGCTTTAACCTTTGGGAGGGCAATCTAGCAATAACTGGAATGTCAAACCACTTGACCCACTAACTTTTGGGGGGAGTCTCGACTAAGGATACTACCCAAAGCAGAGAAAAAGCATGCCCAAAGATGTTCATTACAGTCAAGCTGATGATTAAAAAAAAGAAATGCTGATGATCGAAATATCTCATTAGGGGAGAGAGTATATTCATTAGCAGAGTATTTTGTGATCATTAAAGAGTCAGTTACAACTACTTACAGTAATGCAGAAACAGTCACATAAAATTAGTTATAACTGGATATATAAAATTACTTCTGATGTAGACACATGCACATGAAAGTAAGACCTGAAATGAATAGCAGAGTTAACTTAGGGTCTAGGGAAGTCCGTGCCCTACTGGAGCAATCAGTGTAACCCTCCCCGTCTTATGAGTCCAAACCTGTCCTACTGCACCTCCATCTCAGCCCTGGCTGCTCTGCTCAGCCCCAGGGGCGCTGCTCGCCTGTGGCCACGTGGCCATGTGCTTGACAACAGAAGGGCTCCTTTTTAACCCACCACTCAGCCTCCCTAGTTTTCTATATACTCTTATTGCACCCCCTTTCTGGAAAGCTGCCTCATTTCCTTTCTGCAAAGGCAGGGGGAATACAGGAGAGCAAAGGGAATGTAAGCATCAGTGAGCCCTCGGGTCTCAGCAGTGACACCTGCCATTAAGTCTGGTGTCAGTGTGTGAAGTTCTGGCTGTTGTTTTGTTCTGTAAAATCAGGATGGCCTGATTTAGGCTGGGATAATGGTGAGGAGCCCAGGCTGGCTCCTGGCACCCACACCCTAATCCTTAACCTCCTTCCCTGAAAACAAAGGAGTGCTGTGAAGAAAGAGACCTGAAAATCGGAGCTGCCTTCCATTTCCATCTTAGTCTGTTCCATTTCCCCCTTTTGGGCAATGACATGGAGACAAAAGTACCTGTCACTCATCAATCACAGCTAATGTGAGCTCTAGGGCTGGGAGGCCATGGGCAGCAGAAAGAGCCTGGCCTTGAACTCAAAAAACATACTTTCAGTTCTGGTTCTGATTGTAAACAGTTCCGTGACCTTGGTTCCACCACCTCAACTCTCCAAGCCTGTTTCGTGTTCCATCAAATTAGGAAAATTCCCCATACCCTTCCCATCTAGGATCTAGTGACAGAATACACAGACCAGCCTGTCCAAGACCCTGAGATGCCCTGCATGTACACCAGGTGGCATTCAGGCCATATCTTGCTGGGTAAATAACATTCTGATTGAGTCTCTGTAACCCCTTTGCGAGTTATCAGCTCTGCACGGGCAGATTCCACAGAGCACATCAAAACTGTACTTGTGGCCTCGGGAGAGTCTAAACTCCCTGGCCTAGCACACAAGGGCCTCATGACAGTGGCACTGCTTTCTTGACACCCTCTTCTCCTCCCTGCTGACCCTTACTCCCCACACTCTACCTTCCACCACACCCAGGAAACCAAGACATGCGGTGCTATTTCCCACCAAGCCTTCACACACCCATCCCTTCAGCCTGGCTGCCTCACTGTCCCTCTGCCCAACAGCAGCCAGCCTGTCTTACCCCTGCTGAGGAACAGAGAAGCCATCACTGGACCTTGCGTAGCTTTCCCCACATCACTCCCCCACACAGGAGGGCCCTGTTCCTGAGGACCTCAAACTGCACCAGCTGCTTTTCCCCTTCTAGATTCAGCCCCACCCAATCAGAGGGCTGGCGGTCATCCATCTATCACTGGGGAGAAGCCAGGGTCCCAGAGACACAGCTGTCCCCAAAAGGGGCAAGGGCTAGGGTGGGGCTGCTCAGTGGGAGGTGGGGGGCTGCAGGTGCTCTTACGGCTTAACAGATTTAAAAACAAATGAAGGTCATCACGCTCAGGTCTCCCCAGCTCTCTTCCTGAGCACCGGCTCAGGGTAGCTGCCCCCCTCGTCTCCCCCAAAATCAGAAGAACTTGAAAAAGACAGACCCCGGATGTTCTGTTTTGTTCCTCTGACTCTCTCCCTCAGCCCCCTCGTACAGAGCGCTGACCTGTGGAGGTGGGCAAGGGTGCAGGCTGGCAGGCGTGTGGTTTTCCTTTGAAGGGCCCGGGGCAAAATGCCACAGTCCCTCCTCACCACTGCCAGGGTGGCCCCACCACAGCCCCCGGAGGAAGGCTTTCTGCCTGTTTCAGGGATGCTGGGAGTCAGCAAGCCGACTCCACGCCCTCTTAAACCCAAAACTGTCCCCAGGGAGGCCTCCGATGGGCTGACGGGCACACCTGCCTGCAGTGCGCCTTGTAACACACAGGCTCAGGTACTGAGCTGCTCCCTTCCACACGGGGCCGGGCCCTCGCCCTCTCTAGACTGAACCCAACAGAACACTACCCTTCCACCCCTTCCACCCCAAAGCTGACCTTGCAGGCCGTCAGCATATCTGACACGGCCTTCCGGCTCAGATTGGCGGTGGCGATCACGTCCTCCTGTCGACACGAGTTCCCAGCTGCCACGGCTTTGGCTGTTGCCATGGTGATGCCTTTGGTCATGCGGATCGACTCTTCAGGTGAGGACGTCTTCTCAGGTACCTCTTTTGACTGGAATACCTGGAAGTTAGAAATTGAAGAGCCGAAAAAGAAGGACAAAAAGAACTTACGCTTCTCCTTCCGGGCTGCGGCTCCCGGTCTGAAAACCGAGCCAGCCGCGGGTAGAACCCGTCAAGTGGCAGGAAATGAGACATTTAATTTGAGTACAGTAATATCACTCTTGCTTTCAAGATCCCGGCTTGGATAAGCCTCTGGCACCTGTACTCGGCATTCGGGGGAACAGCACGCGGAAGGATCTACGGCATTAACCCGTTCGCCCGCAGACACTGCCGCTCGGCAGGTATAAACTCCCCGGGGGGTGGCTGTCTCCCCAGTTCTGTTCCATCCTTGCTGGCGCTTCCGCGGAGTCCCCGGAGATTCCGCAGCCCGGTGCTGCGTCCAGGGCAGGTCTGACCTGGATGCATCGCTCTGGACTCTGCTCTCTCTCTTTAAGAGGGTGTGGGGCTGGGGGAAACGAAGCATTCCATTTCTTCTATTCTTAGCCCGTCTTACAAATATAACCGCATAATTGTGTGGAGGCGTTCAAGTCGAGTGTGCCACGGTGACAGTGAATTAGTGAATAACACACACACACACACACACACACACACACACACACACATATCTTTAGAGAAGCTGAAATAAATTAACCGTGGTAAGTGAATATCCCACTTTAAAGTTCCACCTGCCACTCAAGTCAGCCGTTTCTGCCTCTGGCCCAACTGCCTTGGCTCTCTGCCGTGAGTGAGGGGTGCCCTGGCTGTCCCTGCACACAGGACTCCCAAACCAGGCAGGGCTGCTCTGTCTTCAGCCCTGGGCAGCCACATTTCCGCGGGGAAGGCTTCCTTGAGGCACCAGGGAGGACCCAGCCAGCATGAAACATCACTGTCCCCCTACAATGGAACAGCTGCAGCCAGGCCGCCAGGACCACCCTGAGGGCTGCAGCACAATGAGTGTGGACAAAGCCCTCCACGCTAATGTGCGTCTCGGTGCACACGCTCCTTTAGAAACATCCTATGCCCACAGAAATGCATAATCTGGATCAATTCTTAGCCATATTGGTATACTTAGGTTGACCACATATGTTCCAGGAAAGCCCCACATTTCAGATCTCTTCCAGTGCTACCAGCAGGCCCACCCACACCTATCAGGACATGTCCAGACATTTGATAAGAAACACCCAGCCCATGCAGGCAGGCGAGTGCCAGGCAGCGGTGCTTAAGGATACTGCCTGTATTTCTCTTTTTCTTTCCTCTTTTTCAGGCTGCACCTGCAGCACATGGAAGTTCCCAGGCTAAGGGTTGAATCAGAGCTGTAGCTGCAGGCTTGCACCACAGCCACAGCCACAATGGATCTAAGCTGCATCTGCGACCTACACCACAGCTCACGGCAATGCCGGATCCTTTAACCCACTGAGCGAGGCCAGGAATCGAACCCGCATCCTCACGGACACTACTTTGGGTCCTTAACCCACTGAGCCACAGGGAGGACTCCCACATATATTTTTTAGTTTCTTCTTTGGGTGAGAAGCAAGCACAACACCAACCAAGGCTGGATTCATTAAAAACAGGACAAGAGAACCTGACGCTTCACCATCACAACCCAACAGACTCACTGGTCTCTCCTGCTGCCCTTGGGGGCTTATGGCCTTCACGGGTGACCCTCTAAGGATGCAGAGCACCTGGAAGCAAAGACAGGTCTCCCCTCCCACTTCCAAAAGGGGATGTGAATCTGTAATCAGACCTCCTATTAAAAAGAAACCTCCGTTTGAAACTACTCGTTTTCAGCCTATTTCTACTCATAGGGATTAGGATGAGTCAATTCACAGCCGTGGATGAAAAGAACAGGAGATAACCACAGTCATGCCAGGACAGCCTGGCTCCGCAAAGCCAGAACAAGGCAAGAATGAAGCCAGGGTCAGCGTCTGAGATCAGCCACCTCACACAGAGGAAGCTGGGTTTACGGGGCAGCGACCCAGGTAAAGGCATCCAGGTTCTCCTAATAGCGAACCTCAGACTCCCAAAACCGTCTGTGCAGCACTGTGTGGCGTGTGCTGCTGCTGATGGCAACGGGCATCAAAGAGAGGCTGTGTGTGGCTGCACACTGTACACATCATTTAAACCCAAGGCGAGTGCAAATAGCCACACTGAATTTTCCCTCTGCCAGGACTCTTCCGTAATGCTTTCATTTCATGCTGCCGTTTTAGTGGCATTAAGCCCCAAGAGTCCCAAATAGTACTTTTCAATTCACTTAATGACAATGACAAATGGACCCTAGCCAGTCTTGGAGGTAGGCCTCCCTAGCTCAGGTGCACCAGGTAAAGGCTCTTTGTGCTCAAAATCTCAGAGAAGCCGCAATGGGGTTGGCTGTGGGGCATGGGGACTGAGGGAGGTGGCTCCTTACCGTGAGCTCCTGCTTCATGTACTCGATGGTGGCCTCAAGCGCCCGTGTGCCCCGAGTGGCCTCGTCCTCCACTGCCTTCACGGTCTTGAGGAGGGAGGTGACATTGGTCACCATCACCTGCGTGGGAAGAGACCAAGAGAAAATAGGGAGTGTGCTCAGGTCCGATGGCCCCTTTTAGTTCTGGATCCGATGCCATGAGCAACAGCACCTCTCTTGTGAGAAAGGAGCTCGGGCACACCCTCCCATCCTCATGAGCATGAGCATGCACCTCTCCCTCCAGCACCTCCCCGCCCTCTGCCCAGCACACTGCCCCTGGCTGCGGCTCCACGCTACCTTGGCGGCTCCCTTGAGCTGGTACATGGAGGGGTCGTCGGCGGGCTTGCTGGCGGCTCCCTTGGTAGCACCGATGAGATCTGAAAGGGCCTTGGCCACGTCTTTGATGGCATTGATCAACACCACCTGAAAGAGGGCACGGCTACAGGTGAGCGGGTTTCACCAAGAGCTCACAGCCCAAGAGCAGGGGTGACCTGGAAGCAGCCCCAAGCCTGCAGCACAGAGGAACCCCCAGGAGACCCCCTTGGAGACTCTGATGTAGGAGTCTGGGTGGGTTCCAGGATCCAGACTTGAAGAAGCCCCTAAGGGAGGCAGACGCTGAGCCTGAACGCAGAACCCGGGTGGATGCAGTATGTTCAGAGCACCTCCCCACCTCCTGTGCCCCCAGCTCGGGTTCCTGGGTTCCAATCACTCCTCATGCTACAGGCACGTGGGTCTGTCTTTCTTCCTCATTGGAAACCCGACCTCAGTGCCTCTTCTTTTGCCCCCCTCTCTGCCTGGAACCTGGCGTTTTCATCATTCAGTTCAGCTCAAATGTCCCGTCCTCAGAGACCCTTCCTGACCACTCCAGCTACAGCACTGCCCCCGCCGAAATGTCCCCAGCTTGTCTTGCTTTATATCTAGCACTTAGCAGTGTGTGGAATCACTTTATTATTTATTCACTTACACACCATCCACCTTATCCCTCTACTTGGATGGAAGCTCCGGGAGAGCTGGCCTGGACCTCTGTCTGTTGTGTTCTGCACTCAGAACAGGGCCTGGGGTTAGCAGACATCACTCACGGGATGAATGAATACTAGAGGGTACCCGCGTCACATTGGATATAACACAGTATCTTCATTCTTCCAATTGAACAGAGACCACAGCCATTACTTCTGGACGCTAGACTCAGAATCTCAAGTCCCAGGCATACTTAGAAATCACAGGATGTTGAGTGTTACATTAAAGTCTTCTGGGTCCAGTAGCTACAGTAACAACACTTCCTTCAGTAACAGCAACAACAGCTTCCCTTCACTGAGGGCTCCCTTCCAGGTGACAAGCCAAGCACAACGCACATTACCTAATCTAACCCTCAACACTGCCAGCTCAAGTGGGAATTATGATGCTCGTGTCCATATTCCCAGAGCCTGGGAATGGTAGGGGCCGGGGTGGTCACCTCCACACTGTATTACGCTCTGTGGCCCCGGCTCCTCATCTACAAACGGGATCAGCAGCCCCAGCCCTATCGCATCGCGCACTGCTGGAAGGGTGAACCAGATAAGGGACACGAAAACATCTTAAAAATGCAGATGTCCCAGAACCTGCGAAGCCACACCTCGCCTGCCCAGCCTCCCACCTTCTCCATCTCCATCCTGTGGCTTCTCTTGCACAGGGCGCAGGGGACCTCTGCTAGCCTCTGAAACCACAGGGCTGGTGAGGAGGGGCTGACGGTGGGGACCGCACGGTGGGGGGTACAGCAGGCAGGTGTGCCACGGACATCTGGCATACACTGTCCCATCCTGTGTCACTGCATGGCGACTTTTGAGTGGGAGCACTTTTCTGGGGGGACATTTCCCATCGACAGTCTCAAGAGAAGCTGGGCTCTAGATCATGGAGAGCACTTGGAGTTAAGACTCTAGGCCATTCGGTACATTTCTCTGCGTCAGAGATTTAACTCCTCCCAGCCGATTCACTCCTCCTGAAGTTGGGCCAGGCTCGGGGAGAGTGTGGGTTCCAGCCGCACTGATGCATTTTCCAGCTCTTCCTTACTCCACGGGGGTAAGAGTAATACCCAGGGAGAGACTTCTGTCCATCTGTGGAATTCCAGGGGGCAGCCAATCTGAGCTCTGAAGGCAGCGGAGCAGTAAACAGTCAGCTCCTGAAATGTTTCCTCACGGAGCTCTGCTCCGCCCGGGGGCATCAGGAAGGGAAAGGCTGAGCTGTGCGGGACCAAAGCTGGTGGCCTGGTGTTCCCAAGAACAGCCGCTGTCGTCACCTGGGTGCTATGGTAGGGGTTCTTTCTCCCATGCTGTCCAAATGGGCTTAACAAGCCCGATTACTGAGTATGGTTTAAGCAGTAAAAAGCGTTCACCACTCTCCCGTGCTGGGTCATGAGAACAGAGGGATTTTTAGGTTTGGCACTCAGGGATGGGTGGAATCTACTAATGACGGCCACGCTTGGCTGTTAGTTCAAGGGCTCAACTACTTTGTTGGGAGCTGTGCTGTGTGAGTCGGTGTCAAAGACCAATAATCCACGGCTCCTGTCCTTGAGAAGCTGACGGTCTAGGCTGGGGGACCAAGGACCAGGCGGATAACATCCGTGAAGATGCTAAATCCAAAGCAGAGAGTCATGGAGCTTGCAGCCCTTCCCTGACCCTCAGCTCCTCTCTCTCCTCCCCTTCAGGGCCAAGCTTCTCAAGCGGGATGCCCATGCACGCTGCCTTCCTCCCTTCACCCCATCTGGCCACTGCTCACAAACAGTCCTGGCTGGGTGGCCACTGCCCTCTACGGCCCTGGGGCTGGATACTCGCTCTCAGACCTTGGTCTTTCTTGTCCCCTCGGGGGTGTCTCTGGTGAGCTGAAACTCCCTCCTCTTAACATCAAGCCCTCTGGCTCTCCCACCAGCTGCCGCTGCTTCTCAGTCTCCTCAGGCATCTCTTTCTCCTTGAGATGGTCCCAAATGGTGGGCATCAGCTCTGCCTCGACCCCCTTTCCTCCTCCTCCCCTGTGGTTCCAGTCGCCATCTGCCATCAACCCCTGCATCCACATCCCCAAGCCCGGGCGGGCCCGAGTCCACCCACTACCTGCATGTCTCTCTGAAACTTCCAATTCAACTCTCCCCAAACCCAATTCACCTTCACCTCCGCCCAAGCCAGCCCTCTGTCCAGGGAGCTCCAGCTGGGTACAGGGAGCCACGTCCACTCAGTGCTCTAGCCTGAACGTGCTGACATCCGGGCCTCCGCCCTCTCCCTGATCTCCAAATGCTCACTGCATCCACTGCTCACCACGCCTGCCTGAGTCTACAGAGGCCTCTCAAATCTGCCAGCTTATTTCCACTGCCATGGCCACACCACGGTCCATGCCACTGTCTTGCCTCCCAAACTGCGTCCCACTAGTCTCCAAACCGTGGATACCTGCATGTACGTATCGTTTGCTCCCAAAGTTCCTATTTTGCCTTTGGTTTCTTCTGAGGCCTGGTGCACAGCGTTTGTGGGAACGCAAGGCTCACCCATACCTACCTGGGTCTCAGGGTCATCAGAGCCTAGGCTGGCGGCCCCCAGCTTGACCACCTCAGCGAGCTGGGTGATGGTAGCTGCCGAGGACTGGGCCGCCTGGGCCAGCTTGTCTGGAGTGGATGCAGCCCCTGACACCAACAACTTCGTGTCCTCCACCAAGGCCTTGGCTGTCTTCAGAATGTTCTCCCTGAGGAAAGGGGAAGGGTGGGTTAGGGGGAGAGACAACGGCAGAGCTTGGTCATTGGGAGTTAAGAAGAAATGAAACCCTCCCAGGGGCTTTCGTTAAAGGGTGTTGAAGAGGATAGGTGATGTGTTGAGGGACTGACGTGTTGATGATAGGAGGCTCTCATCTTCCATTTAGGAGAATTAGGAGAGACGAAAGGGAAGTCAGCTCAGAATTCAGATTGTCCATTAATAGTGAAGCTTCAATTAAAGATTCAGGAGTTCCTCTGTGGCACAGCAGAAACGAATCCCACTAATATCCATGAGGATGCAGGTTTGATCCCTGGCCTCGCTCAGTGGGTTAAGAATCTGGTGTTGCTGTGAGCTGTGGTGTAGTTTGCAGATACAGCTCAGATCCTGCATTGCTGTGGCTGTGGTGTAGGTCAGCAGCTGTAGCTCTGATTCAGCTCCTAGCCTGGGAACTTCTATATGCCTTTGGGTGTGGCCCTAAAAAAAAAAGATTCAGGGCCATTAGGGTGGCCCCTTCCCCCAGCCCTGTAGCTTCCTTCCTGTTGTTCCTACTATCCCTGAAAGTATTTCGTAGCTACAGGGAACTATGAGTCAGGGGACCTCTCCCTGGACGTCAGAGCCCAAGGGGCTGAGTTCTGGAAGGAGTGGCAGAGCACTGGGAATCTCCTCCCCAGCCCAGTCCTGGGGCAGAAGAGAGAGGGAGAGAGGTGCTGGGCATGTGGCAAGGATATGGGGGGAGGGGCAGGGGTCTCCAGTGTAAACAAAGGCCCTGGCACCAACCTCTGAAGCTGAGTCTGAAGAGCCATCCCCAGGGAGACAGCAAGTTCAGAACTTCACTCTCCATTTAGCTAAGAGCTAAATGCCTGTCCCACTGGAGACGGTGAGAAAATCAGAGGCATGGCTTTTCAGTTTAGAAAGCAAAATGACCAAAAAGCTATCCTCTCCTGGAACAGACTTGATTTAAGCTGTGAAAGGCAAAGCCGGAACATGACTCTGTTTACAACTGACAAAAGGCATTTCTTTTGATTACATGGTTCACACCCCACCCCCTACTTGAGCATCCTGTTGAAATCAAAGTAGATAACCACATTTCTGCCTCTTGAGCAGCATCTCCAAAGTCCAGCAAGCCATACTGAACCTCCCTCCATCCAGAAGCCCCCAGGACAGCCTTTGTTGGCATACCTGTGGTCTGCAAAGGTCTCATTGTTCTCTGCGTTCAGGGTCCCTGCAGTTGCAAACATGATGGTGGTGTCCAGGTCAGCAATGATCCCGGACACGGCACTGGCAGCTGTGATACATGCCTGGGTCCCTTTGTTCCCAGCCTGGAGAGCCGATAGCACCAAGGACACCTGCAGGCAGAGAGGAAATGTCAGAGGGTGTGGAAGATGGGGAAAATATAACCCAAAGGTTTTCAGACTGAAATGAACAAAAAACAAAAACCCTGCAAAGATGTTCAAAAAACAGAAGAGAAGGAAATTCTTCCAAACTCATTTTATGAGGCCAACTTTATCCTGATACCAAAACCTGACAAGGATGCCACAAGGAAAGTATAGGCCAATATCCCTGATGAACAAAGATGCAAAATCCTCAAACTGAATTCAACAAAACAATAAAAGTATCGCACACCACGGTCAAGTGGGATTTATTCCAGGATGCAAGGATGGTTCAATATCCACCTATCAGTCATTGCGACACACCATATTTGCAAAATGAAGGGTAAAAATCATATGGTCATCTCAGAAAAAGCATTTGACAAAATTCAACATCCATTTATGATAAAAATGTCAACAAAGTATGTAGAGAGTGAACATACCTCAATATAATAAAGCCCGTATAAAACAAGCCCATAGCTAACATCATACTCAAAGGTGAAAGCTAAAGGATTTTCTTCTAGAATTGGGAATAAGACAAAGATGCCTACCATCACCACTTAACTCAGTCTAGTATTGGAAGTCCTAGCTAGAGCAATGAAACAAGACATAAAAGGCATCCAAATTGGAAAGGAAGAAGTAAAACCGTCACTATTGGCAGATGACAATTTATATATAGAAAACCTTCATGACTCCATTGAAAAAAAAACTGTTAGAACTAATCAATGAATTTAACAAAATTTGCAGGATACAAAAATCAATATACAAAAATCTGTTGCATTTCTAAACACTAACAATGAACTATTAGAAAGCTAAATTAAGAAAACAATCCAATTTGCAATTGCATCAAAAAGAATACAATACCTAAGAATAAATTCAACACGGAGGTGAAAGACTTGTATATTGAAAACTATAAGACCCTCAAAGAAATTCAAGAAGACACAAAGAAATGAAAAGATAGTCTGTGCTTATGGCTTAGAAGAATATTGTTAAAATATCCATACTACCCAAATCAATATACAACTCAATGCAATTCTTATCACAATTCCAATGGAATATTTTTACAGAAATAGAACAAACAATCCTAAAATCTGTATGGAACCATAAAAGATCCCAATTAGTCAAAGCAATCTTGAGGAGGAAGAACAAAACTGGAGCATCAAGCTTTCTGATTTCCAACATATCACAAAACAAGAGTAATTAAAACAGTAATGGCATAAAAACAGACACATAGATGGAATAAAGAGCCCAGAAATAGACCCACGGATATCTGGTGAAATCATTTATAACAAAGGAGCCCAGAATATGCAATTGGGAAGTAACAGTGTGTTAAATAAATGGTGTTGAGAAAATCAGACAGCCACATGCAACAGAATCACACTGGACCAGCATCTTATACCATGCACAAAGATTAATTCAAAATGGATTAAATATAAGACCAGAAACCACAGAACTCCTAGAAGAAAATATTGGTGGGGACCTCCTTGACATAGGTCTTGGCAATGAATCCGACACCAAAAGCCCAAGCAGTAAAATAAAAAATAAACAAATCGGACTATATCAAACTAAAAAGCTCTCTGTACAGTAAAGGAAACCACCAACAAAATGAAAAGGCAGTCTACTGAATGGAAAAAACTATTTGCAAATCATGTATCTGATAAAAATATAAAGAACTCATAAACTCAACGGTAAGAAAAAAAAAGTTTGATTTTTAAAACGGGCAGGGTGGAGTTCCTGTCGTGGCTCAGTGGTTAACGAATCCAACTAGGAACCATGAGGTTGCGGGTTTGATCCCTGGCCTCGCTCAGTGGGTTAAAGATCCAGCGTTGCCGTGAGCTGTGGTGTAGGTTGCAGACGTGGCTCGGATCCCGCGTTGCTGTGGCTGTGGCCGGCAGCTACAGCTCCTGTTAAACTCCTAGCCTGGGAACCTCCATATGCCGTGGGTGAGGCCCTAGAAAAGGCAAAAAGACAGAAGAAAAAATGGGCAGGGGACCTGAATGGACATTTTCCCAAAAAAGACATACAGACGACCAACGGGCACATAGCAAGATGCTCCATATAATTATCAGGGAAAATACAAATCAAAACCACAATGAGTTATCACTTTATATCTGTCAGAATGTTTATTATCAAAATGACAAGAAGTTACAAGTGTTGGCAAAGATGTAGAGGAAAGGCCACACTTATCCACCTTTGGCACAGCCCCATATGAAGGACAGCATGAAGGCTCCTCAAAACATTAAACATAAAACTACCAACTCAGAAAGATATATGACGCCCATGCAGCGCTATTTATAATAGCTAAGACCCGGAAAAAACCCTAAGTGTCTATAGATGGATAAGTCGATAAAGAAAATGTGGTATGTGTATACAATGGAATATTATTCAGCCAGAAGTAAGAATTAAATCTTGTCATTTTAAAAAATGTGAATGGACATCAAAGGCACTATGCTAAGTGAAATAAGTCAGAGAAAGACAAATAACATATGATCTAATAGGTGGAATCTTAAAACCAAACATCAAGCTCATAAATACAGAGAACAGACTGATGGTTGCCAAGAGGCTGGGGAAGATGAGAAGGAAAAATGAGTGAACCTTTTTTTTAGTTTAAATAAACCAAATAAAAATTAAAGCAAAAAAAAAAAAAAAAACAACCAAACTCATAGATCAGATCTGTGGTTTTAGAGGGGGTGGGGTGGTGGTGAGATTGAAGGAAGGTGGACAAAAGGCACAAACTTCTAGTTTTAAGCTAAGTCCCAGGGATGTAGTGTGTAAGACGATGACTATAGTTAGCACTGCTTTGTGATCCACATGAAAGCTGTTAAAACTCCAAAGAGCTCTCATTACAAGGGAAAAAATGTATAGACAAACATACTTTTTGTATTCGTATGAGATGATGGGTAGTTACTTATTATAATCATTTCATAACAGATGTAAGAAGAAATGATGCTGTGCGATCTAAACTTATCAAGTGCCATATGTCGATTACATCTCAATTAACCTGGAAAACAAAAAGTAAAAAGAACAAAACCAAAACAGAACCATGGATTTTCTCTCTGGGAGTCAATGCAGCACAGTCTGGCAGCCACGGCCTCTCTGAATAAGAGCACTGCCATTTGCTGGCTACACGACCTTGGGTAGGCTGTCTTAGCCCTCCAAATCTCTGTTTCCTCACCTGGAAAAAGGAGCTATTACTTCTTGCCAACCAGGGCTGATGGCAGGAATAGTGGGGGAAGAGGTATGTAAAGTGCGTGACACGTAAGCAGTGTTTCGTACAGGGCAGACGCTCCTCTTTATTCAGTTACGTTTCTGAAGCTACAAAGAGGGATAAGGATCAGGCTTCTATGAAAGCAACGGCTGTTTCTGAACCCCTTGACGCGTTTCTCATTCATCATTCCTTCCCTTGGCTGCCTCTTGACTAGAAACTCTTCATAGCAGACCCCAGCGGGGCTGGAGGCCAGAGAGGGTCCCCTCACATCACCTCTCCACCGCACCTTCTATCTCAAGCCATCACCTGCCACCAACAGGTTGGCTAAGGTATTTATTCATTCCAGGGCCTTCCACGCCAGAAACCCTCTGCTGGCAACTGTCACCCCTCCAGTACACCCTCATGTTCCTAGAGACGCTTTCCTACAGGGCAAACCGGACCCAGCGCGCCCCTGGGTACGCCTCTCCCCCAGCTGTGCAGAGCTGAGCTCCCTTCACAGCCAGGTCCCATCTCCCAGGCCACCCTCCCCCCTCCTGCCACATCAGCTCCTCCTTCCTCCCGTCCCCACCCACCCACCTCTCTTCCCCTCATGAGTCTGCCCTCATGGCGGTGGCGGGGGGGAGGGGGGTCACAAAGACACACCTAGACAGGTGAGAAGGATGCCAGGTGGAGGTAGGGGGGGAGATGCAGCAGGGAACTGCTCCGATGCCTAGATGCTGTGAATGAGCTAAGTCCCTGCCTCTGCTCCTTCTCCCAGTGTCCCGAGTCAGGGATCCTCAGCTGGGAGAGGCAGGAAGGAGGCCAGCGCAAGACCGTGCTGCTTGGCCAGACTACCAGCACCGCGAGGCCCAGAGCCCTCCTCCCCTCCCTCGCGCTCCCTGTTTCAAGGTTTTCTAAGGGAGAACTTGGCACGAGGAACTTCAACAACAAGGAAGGGCTTTGAAAGGAGGGAGAATGCCTTCCTCCAGCTGAGAGATTTATTTCCTCATTCTGAGAAGTCCAGGGAGGCCCGGACGGTCCTGTGGGCTGCGGGAGACAGCCAGATGGATGCTCGGCCACGGCAAGGGGCCACATATAGAGCAGCCTCTGTACCGGCACCTTCCGGGGGAGGGTCCCCCACCCGCCCGTCGAGTCCTGCTGCCAAGCTTCCCGACAGTGCAGAGCCCTCCGTCCTAAGACCCAAATGAAGGAAAGAGAAATTCCAGCAAAGCACGGGGGCTGCAGCCTGCACCGCCAAGTGGCCTGCACAGCAGCTGCCCTGAAAAACGACTCGGAGAAATAAGTCCAGCTAACCATCAGCAAACTGTGGGAGAATTAAGGGGCTATGGGGACGGAAGGGACATTCAGAAGAGGGTACTTTGAACCGGGAGAAACTTCGCGAGAGAAGGCAGTGTTGGGGGACAGGGAACAGCAGCATTGATTAAACAGAACATGCGCCTGGCACTGTGCCCGGCTCTCAGACACCCATCACTGCACGGAATCTTCACAGCACACGGGCTGAGGATTCTTCATCCTCGCTTTACTGATGAGGAAGCTGGGGCTTAGCCGGGCCAAGCAGCCTCGCTGGAGCCCCCTGCACTCCGCTGTGGGAGTCTCCCCACAAACGGCTGCCCAGTCAGGAAAGGCCCTGCAGGCTCCCGCCCTCCCAACCAAGGTGCAGTGTGACTTCGGCGGGCACTTAACCCTCCCCACTGCGAATGGAAAGGTTACACAAAGGAGCTGTAGGTCCTTCTTCCTCAGCCCCCAGCCCCCAGAGCCTCCCTGAGAAGGAAGCCTGTGGCTGGAAAAAACCCAAAGGGGCTGCAGGGAGGCGCTCCTGGCGGGCGCCGACTGTGACTTCGATACCGTCCATCCGGTCTGTCGCAGGCGAGCCCTCCAAGGTGACCCCGGGACACTGACCTCTGTGGGACAGTCCTTCTCACGCCCAGTTTCTCAAGACCATCGATCACGCCCACCCCCTGATGCCCTGGCGAGACCCCGGGTAGGTGGGAAGGCCACCAGACCGGAGCCGGCTAAATGGTTTCTGGCTGAGTTTCCTGGTGTGTCACAGCGGGTCACCGTGCCCACCTGCTCGGCAGGCTGCCCTTACCTTCTCGGTGACAGCGCGGGCGCACTCGATCAGCTCCCTCTTGGTGTAGCTGTCTGTGGGGCACACCTGGAGGGCGCCCGCCTTCTGCACCAGGAAGATGCAGCCGTGGCCCAGGTCCTGCACCCGAGTGCGAATCTGGAAGCCGATCTGCAGAGGCAAGTCGAGGGTGGGGAAGGAGAAGCATGATGGCCCTGCCATGAAGGTCTTCCCCTATGTGGAAAATTTCTCCTACATCCTAGGTGAGCCTGGCTAGGAAAATTCCACTGCTATTAGGAGTCTGTGTTTGGTGCACTCTGGAATTTGGTTGATTCTGCTTTCCTTTTTAGAGACTGTAAAATGCCCACAGTCCCCAGTCAGCAAACTTAATAATATTTGCTACCCTTTCTGGTGTATTGCTTATCTGTATCCCCAGTCACCAAGTAAGAATGTTAATGAGAGGGACGCTGTGTGGTTATTCATTCAATGGGCGTTTATTGAGCCCCTACTGTGTGTCAGCGCCTTCTCTAAGCAGATAGGGCATTTTATTTCATTGATTCCTCACAAAAGCCCTAGAGGGTAATTAGCAGCTCAGAATATATAGCTTTAGTACAAAGCATATTTTAAAGTGTTCATTGCAAAATTGCTATGTTTACCAACCAGAACGCCCCCTTCCTCAGCTACCTGTAGCGAGAGCAACCATGCTGGGCCTAGGCTTCCTTTCTAACAAGCCAGTTTGAGGTTTTCTTAAAAAGGTACATTTTTAGAGCTGCGGGCTCAGCAGGCATGCATTCTTTTAAAGACCCCTGGGCTGTGTGATTATAAAAGGTACTTTGCCCAAAAGAAGCCAAATGGGCTCCACCATGGATAAGCTGTCAGCGTCTTTTAATGGCATAATAAATTTCACCTCCACCTCCCAACATCTGCATTCTTCTGCCTTTGTTTCACATCAAGTTTCATTTCCGTCTGATCAACACAGCCCAGGTAAGCAGCTAAATACGAAACAACAACTCTAAGCTAAGCCTTATTTTCAAGAATCCATCACAGCTGGAAGCTGTGTGCTTATCCTCCCAGCATCTCTCAAGAAGTTACTAAAAGGTCCCAGGTTTTGTGAATAAAACCTGGGAATTCACACACCTGGGAACCTTCCAACATCATCCGTGAGTCAGGGTTTAAGGGAAGGTGACGCTAGGGAGGGAGGGGGCTGCAAACGCTCACTCTGTGGCTGCAACACACCTTTTCAGGGAAAAAGGTTATCTCCTTAACCCTCTGAGGTCCAAAGGATGTTTAAATCTATTTGATAAAGAAGTTCTCCTGATCCAGAAAGCTGAGCTTCTGCTCTCTGGCGCTGTCTCCTAAGCCTACACGAGAAGGGGCTACAAAAGCTTCACGACTGGGCAGGGCTTCTTGCTGACCATCTCCACGGGGAAACTGACCCAAGTGTCACGCCAGGACCGTACAACCCAGGAGCTCTGAGAACAGACCCAGACTAGCGTGGCATCAAGGTCAACCCGCAGAAGGGCAGAGGCTCAAATTCAGCCCATGCAGTGGCAATGCCAACTGAGTGCATCTGTTGGCAGGGCAGATCTGCTGGTTTAAACACCAGGTCACACTGAAGCAGGGGGATGCCCCACGAAAGTTCTAAACTCAGCCTAGCTCTCCAGGCTTTTTCAAGCCATACAGTGTACCCCTAAGTACACAAAGGTTAAGAGCGAACCCAAAGGCCACAGCTCAGCTGCCCAGGACGAGCACAGGTCTCTAAAGGATAAGGTGCTAACGGGAAGTCCAGTAAGGGGGCAATGGAGGAAGACACACTCATAGACTTGTACAACAACAAAGACCTTATGAGTTAACCTCCCCATTTTACAGATGAAGAGACTGAGGCCCAGAGAAGTGATGTATTTGGCCCAAGATCATGCGGCCGGTTCTGGGCAAAGCCGAATAAGAACCCAAGTCTTTAATCCCAAGCACAGTGCTCTAGCCATTAGATGGGTGTTTTCCTAATTTGATTTTTTTTCATTCAGCAGCAGAACCCTTTCTTACCCACCACCCTCCAATCCCCCAACAAGTTCCCCCTCTCATGGAACCTCAACATCTAAAATGGAAGTAATTTGTTATTACTATACTCTTCCTTTATGAGTTAAAATGTATATCCTCGACTCAGAAAGTCAGCAATGAGACTCAATGGTCCCAAGAAGAGGCTGTGAAGGCCAGTTACAGCCTTGGCCACCAACTCATTTCTGTATTTTGCTTTGGTCGCACAGTGTTGAGAATCCTGTTCCATGGAGAAAGCAAGACAGAACAGTTTTCTGGCAGCTCCCTGACCCACAGCAGGTAGGGCAGATACCGTCCCAGCCTGAGGTCCGCACAAATCCTCACAGAGGTGAGGCACCGGGGGCCCCCAGTGGGTTACGATTTTGGCTCAGAATGCGTTCAAGAGCCCATGCAGCTTTTCCTAACAGTTTTTACGGAAATAATTATGTTTAAAAAGTGAAACTTGAGTCAAACACGTGTAAGACTTCCAGAGCGCCTGCCCGGGTTGGGGTTCTACAGGGTAAGGTGTGAAACCACGGGGCCGGAGGAGACCCAGGCTCTGGCAGAGCCTTCTCCGTGCACCTGTCCTGCTCCCTGCATGGACCTGAGCCTGAGCTCTCTGCAGGAGGTCAGAGCCCTGGGACAACGACGGGCCTGCTAAATCAGCTCCCGGTCACCCGGGGTGGGAGGGAGAAGGAGTCCTCTCCCGAGCCGTCCTCAAACCTGACCCCGACGAGCAGACAGGAGAGGCGGTGGGAAGACAGCCTGACCACACTCTCGGGCTCCCTCAGCCCCTCTCTCAGAAGCTGAGGCTACGGAAACACGCCCCACCGTCCCGACGCTCAGCCCTCTTCTTGGAGACGACACCATGCACGTAGCAGGGGATCCTGTAAAGGCGACCGTGGGGCTGGCACAGTGGTGGTCAGGGATCCAATCCCAGTTAGGAAGCTCGGGGAAGAGCAGCACCGGAAAGCAGAGCGATGAGGCCAAAACAAGGCAACGGCTGCAAAGCTCTGGGGTTTTGTCAACCCAGGGCTTGGTCCTGGAGCCCAGGTCTGGGCCAGGTCACAACTATCTTCCACGTGCCTAGAGAACCCTCCTGAGGATTGGTCACAAAAGCCCCTGACAGGCTTGGTTGCTCAATCCTACACGGACAGCGTGCAGGAGAGACACAGTAGTATGAAGGGCAAGTTTTGAAATAGGCCTCACATTTATTTTTGCAGGCTCAGAGGACTGAATGTGACACAAAGGAAAGGATCTCAGGATGCCAGCCCCACCCCTGCTCTCTCTGGCCCCCAGATTCTCTGGCTGAGCCTGGGAACCTCACGGGGACCTTGCTCCTCATCCGCGGCAGCCGACCTGCCCCGCCCACTTCCCAGAGCTGAGAGCTGACCCAGTGGAAGGTACACATGCAAAGCCTCAGCAAGTACAAAGTGCCACGTGAACGTTCACTACGTGGAGACAGGCCGCCTGGGGCAGGGGAAAGAGCAGGGACCGTGATGCCTAACAAACCTGGGTTCGAATCCTGACCCGGACTTTTCTTCCTTGAAACACTCAGTTATTCCGAGAAGTTATTAGAAAGGGGGCTTCCGCACTAACTGTGGTCACAGGGCTGGCCGAGCCTCTGAGGTTTGTGGCTCGGTGAGAAGGGAAGGACAAATGAGTCTCGCCTCACATACGGCAGTTTCAAGAGAAATGGGACGGCACCCAGTGTACCACCTGCGCCGGTACGGACTGGATCAAGAGCTCGCCAGTTCCTACTCTTCTCCACGGGCACATGGCATAGCTCTGACATTTCCACGAAGGGTAAGAGAACTGACACGCTCTACACTGCCGCAGTTTCACAGAACACTGTGTACCGCAGGAGGAACATCCTAAAAGGGAAGGCATTTCTAAGACTGTTTCAGATAAGGGCTTGCAAAACACTAAGCTTCTCTCAAAGCAACACTGAACTTCTCAGCAAGAATGACCAGCGCCTCCCCCCCACTCCCCCCACCCTGCCTCCAAGTGATCCAACTTACCACCAGTGTTTATTATAAAGGAATGTTGCTCAAAGACATAAAACTTGGGAGTTTTAAATTGGCAACTTGGGTAAAGCAATACTTGAACCTCAAGAAAAACCCTCAATTCCCCCTTCTTGTCCAAACAAAAGTAAAATGGAGAAGACTGTCTCCTGGTTTTGTGCCTTGGGGGGGAAACTAGAAGCCTGGCCTTCCTGAAGTTCTGGATCTCATTTCAACTGGGGGGGGGGGTCTAAGAAGCACTGATCCATCATCTTGACTGCCTAAAACTAAACAGAATGTACAGATTATTCTCAGGCTTTAAGATCAATTACATCTGAAACCAGGTCAAATATAATTTGCCTGGGAGAGCTTATAGAAGTTGGAGAGGCAATACTGGATGTTATCTGACAAACTACAGTTTCTCCTCAGACAGAAAACACGGCAGGAAAAACTAGCGTGCACAGCAGAAGCAGGGCGCCACTCTCCCGCCTACAGAAAGTGTGTGCCCTGCAGAAGAAAGTTTCAGAGAACTCTCGAGGCGAAAGGGCTGTGGTTCTTGCCACAGGCTCTTGACAAATGCTCCTGCCAGCTTTTAAGACGTGCAGGATTACAAGCGGTTACAGCAATGTGTCCTCAGAGACGGTGCCGTCGTCACCAAACCTTCTCCCCAGCATTTGCCTTGAGAAGCCTGCGGTCGTGGGATCCACATTTTCCTCTTCTTTTTTTGGGGGGAAGAGGAAAATTCATAAATTGCAAAGCCGCTGGGGTTTTTTTAACTTCTCTGAAGAAAGAAGTTTTCACAGGGATGTTAGCAAAAGTTTGAATTTTCCATGGAAAAATTAGCAGAGAAAGCCCTGGCTCCATGTTGAGAGGGCAGAGCTAGGATCTTCCCTGTAATTGTCACATTCTGGAAAAGACCAAAACGCTGAGTCTGCATAACAGACTGCGGGACCGCAGTGAAGGGGCAGCTTCTTACTTGCCCTGGATATAAATATTTTCACGTGCTGTGATGTGGGGCCCTTTTGGGGATACAAGTAATTCCAGAGTCTAGGAATAAAAAACTACATTGCTTCAGGGATCTCCTAACCTTCTCAGTTTCCCCCCCAATATCTGTCTGGCAAATGCACACAAAGGATTTTTCCTTAGCAAGCCACCGGTAATTTTATATTCTCTCTGCCCCTTTTTGCTCCAGGTCACACTGCTTGGGTGTCTGGAATGTAAAACATATCTCAAGACGTAACGGTGAAAAGGCAAAACCTTAATGGAAATGTCAGCTGCTACAAACGTATGGCCGGTACCTAAAGTTACTTGCTGTTGTGCTTTTACTAAAGCATTTTCTTTCCCGGCTGCGTTGGCATTTTCTTTCGGATTTTGCTTCAGTGCTCTGGTTTGTTTCACACACAGGCACACGGGGTGGACTAGCTCACTAGAACTCAGAAGTGGAGAGGGCTCCAGAGATCACTGGATCTTCGCCCAGTAACTCCGGCGAGGGGGTACTGAAACTAAGCAAGGAAGATGCGCCTCGATCCTAGTTTTCAAGATTTCTGGAGACAGAGATCCAAACCTCTCTTACAGTCACAGTCTCTTAGTTTTCAGTCCTCTCAAAAAGCCAGACACTTCTTCCTTTTGCCCAACCAAGCTTTCCCTTACTCTAACACAAGGTCCCTTATGCTTATTTATGAAATTCAAAATTACATGTTAAATGAATTACAAGCCCAGAAGACTTCACTAAAACTGGGAGTCTGCTTTACAAAAAAAGGAAATGGGCCCCATGTAAACAAGCAACAGAGTCCTGATGTAGGCCTCTGATACCTTTTCTTTCCTGGGAGTGACTAAACAGACTCGCTGCCGATAGAGTTATTCATGCCGCAATGTAAATACTCAATCATCCTAAAATCTCAAAACGCAGGCACTGTTAGAGACTGCAGTCACATCCCATGCTGGCTATATATGTAACAAGTACATATATACGATACTCCCGCTTACATGCATTGTTACAGCACACGTTAGGAAGCGATTTTGTTTTGGGTCTTCATTTCTGTAGTGTCGCTGGGAGTCTTTGTGAAGACATGCTCAGACCTGACCCCCAGGAGAAACAGCAGCACTGAGTAACTTGGGGACACTGTCTGCCATCGCAAGGAGAAGGGAAGACCAGCTACAGCCTTCTGCCTTGACAGCCTGGTTCACTTGGGGACGCCACCAACAGGGTTTTCCCTCTATAAACAGCTTGCCGAATTTCATGGATGGAGTTACCTTGTCTTCCCAGGGTCCCTGCAATCCACTCCATTATTCTTTATCGTAGACCGAACTTTCTTTCTCTAAGGAGCCATCTAGAGCTTGGGCCTGGGCCCATCCTCTGTTAACACTGACAAAGATGCAATCAAGCACCTCAAGCCACACCCATCCCGCCTGCTCGCCCACGGACCACTCGACTTCTCAGAGGTACTGGATATGGGACCGCTGAGAAAGTGGCCTCTGGAGTCAAACCTGTGCTAGTTTAAGACTCTTATGGGTGCAAGTCCTGTTGGCCACCAGGGAAGCGAATTTAGGGAAGACAGGTAGTAAGGAAGAGAAGTCCCCGGGAGGTATTGGGACAAGGATCTGGGCCAGTTCTTAAAAAGCCACCAACAATATTTGTGCAAGACTCTGTTTCATGAAAGCGAGTTAGCTACACGCATGGCCCTTTCTCGAGGGAGGAGTGGCTGACTCCCACACTTGTTTCTTCTAATACTTCTGAGAGCCTTTGGAAAACATACAAATGATTGAGGGGGATTGCTCAGCAGGAGTAGGAAGTGACAGGAGGGTGGCAGTGTGTTCTGCCCTCGGCATTAGGTGATGGGCTGGCGGGGGGGAGACCTGGCAGAGCACTGTCAACGGAGTCCTTCTGACTCACCTCCCCAGAAGGCCCCAGAGCTGTGCCAGAGCCTCAAGAAGGGCAGGGAGCCTGAAGCATGGGGGGCAGGAATGGGGGTACTGAGTCTGAACCTGGGGGGCTGGCAGCACGGAAGAGGGAACTAAGCCTGGTTCCGGCCATCAGGCTGGGGTCTTCCGGAGTGGAGCTAAGCTATGGAGGATCCCCTGGGGGGTGGGCACCAGGGTGGGTGTGCGTCTTAAAAGAGGGACTTAAGGTGGCAGACCTCCTCTGGCTCCGCCGTGGCTGCTGCCATCTGGCCCTGGAGAGCCAGGTGCCCATAGTCAGTGGTCATTTGTGAAGCCAGTCCTCCCAACTCCTCCGGGTTAGTAACCGACTTAGTCATCTGGAAAAAGAAAACAAGCAAGACACAAACACACACGGACACACAGAGAAAAGCATGAGAACCACGTGTTAATACCACCGGATGCCAAAGGGTCTCATTCACTTTTAAGCTTGTGGCTTGCGTCTGGGGCTGGGCGCTGCAGAGGGCAGTTCAAGCAAAGCCCATGCGTGGCCCGCATGACAGGCCAGGGCCCTCTCGCCGGGGGGTCCTGCCCGGGCCAACGCAACATGCTCAGGTCCAGGCTGTGCAGCGTGGAGGCCGGGCCTCAGGGTCCACTCTCCGGGAGGTGAGAGCAGCAGCCTCGGGCCAGCCTTGGCCCATGGGGGTCACCGGGTCAGCTCCCCAGAGAAACCGCAGGGGGCACAGCCCTGATGGCTGGCTGCTCCCGGCTGATCTGGTCTCTGGGAACCGGGAAGTAGGTCCCGCAGGGCCGAGAGAGGGCACGAGGACAGGGTCATTAGGAAATGGTGACTGGAGTGATGGACAAGCCTAACGTTGTGGCAGAAGAAACTCACAGAATACGGCTTTGTAATGACACTGTGCCAAATTCAGGGAAAGGTATACTGTAGCCTAAATGGTCAAGCTCTGTCTTTTCGGCTCTCAGGTTTTTCTGTATTTTCCTCCTGTTCTCATAAAAAACCTTAACTCAACGTACGCTACCTAGATAATATGCTCGTTTCTAGTTTTCCCTCCTAAGGGACAAAAACGCCCCTTAGTTTTCACAGGGCAGTTCTAGTCTGCCACCCAGAAAGGTATGTGTGCCCTGCTCAGGTCTGAGGCTTCCTTCCTGCCCTGCCTGCTCTCCATCTGGGTGAAAATACCTCCTCTCTCTCTGAGGCATCTGAGGTCCTCGATTGTATTGTACTGTATTTTTTCTTTCTAGTCATCTTCCCCCCCGCCCCTGAAATCCCTGATTGTAAAGGGCTTAAAAAAAAATTTTTTTTTTTTTTGGCTTTGCCCATGGAATGCGGAAGTTCCCCAGCCAGGGATCGAACCCACGCCATAGCTGTAACCAGAGCCACAGCAGTGACAGCGCCGGGTCCTTAAACCTGCTGAGCCCCTGGGGAACTCCCCAGAAAAACCTTGTTAAATGACTGTGCGTCCACTGAGGCTGGACAGGAATGTGTGGCCCATCGAAGGCATGTTTACCACGAAATGTAACCTTTTGGGGAGTTCCCGTTGTGGCCCAGAGGAAACGAATTGGACTAGGAACCATGAGGCTGCAGGTTTGATCCCTGGCTTCACTCAGTGGCTTAAGGATCTGGAGTTGCCATGAGCTGTGCTGTAGGTCGCAGACTCGGCTCGGAGCTGGCATTGCTGTGGCCGTGGTGCAGGCTGGCAGTTGTAGCTCTGATTGGACCCCTAGCCTGGGAACCTCCATATGCCGCAGGTGTGGCCCTAAAACAAAAAGCAAAAAAGAAAAAAAAGAAAAAAAAAAGAAAGAGAAATGTCACCTTTCAGGCTGAGGGGTGGGTTCCCAAGGAATACACGCTGAGCCCCAAGAGAGCAAGGCTGTACCGTGAGCCCTGCCACGAGGAGCACAATGATCCTGGGAGTACCTGGTGCAGAGACGGCACTCTCACACATGCCCACCCCGCCAGTCATCCCGGGAGCGGCTACAGAGGACACCCGGGGTCAAGACGGGCCGCCCGAGAACCTAGCCCAGGAGACACTTCAGAAACACCTGAGGCCCCTGGAAATATTTCCTCCCCTGCTCTCTGTGCTCCCTGCTGGGAGGAACCAGCATGGCAGGGCTGATGGACCGGACCTGAGCAGGGCCGGACCCGGCGCCTCCAGCCCTCCCCCAGTCGCTGAGTCAGGCGCCGCTCCTCCCCAGCCCAAGCCCTTTTGAACAGCGATGAGCCTGGCACGACTGCAGAGTTTCTAAGAATGAAGAGCAGCAGGCAGGCAAGGCTTTGTGGTCCAAGCTCAACCTCTAGTGGACACACGACTACATGACAAAACCATCCAGAGAGGCGCCGGGCCTGATGGGGCAGGAACCATATGGTGGCGCCATCTGGTCCCTTCAACTCAGGCTTACGGGGCCGCATCTGAGAGGCATCTCCCAATTTTACCCTGGGACGTCCGAGCCTTCAGAAGTCACGAACTTCCTGGCTATGTCTGTCTATGCTTTGAGGACACTTTTTGGGGGTATGACTTTTTAACCTATCAAGACAGCATTCACTGTCTCTCAATGCCATTTATATCTAAACATCCAAATACAATTCTGACTGCATTGCATTTTAGCAAAAAACGAAACAAAAAAACAAACAAAAAACCTCCAAAAGTTACACAGCTTTTGTTGTCAGGAGAAAAAAATTTTTATGTGATCCCCGTTTCATTTTGCCTGTAAGACTGGCAATATCTTATTGCTCATTATAAGTACCGTCCGAGTCTTGTCCAAGTCTTATAATTTGATTCCATCAGACCATCTTGATTCCATCCCCAAGTATCTTCTCCTGCACTATAACTTTAATCTATAAAAACATTTCAAGTCCTCTCTGAGATACATAGGATTTTTTCTTCTTTCTCCTTAACCTGCAATTTCCTTCTCATTTCCTCCTCGATTCTAATTTTTTCTCTTTCCTCGCTCCCCTGTCCTCATGCCCAAATCTCAGTCCTCATTCATTTCCTTTTGGAGCTCTTGCATGAGAGGAGCAGTCCAGCGGCCTGGGGCTTCTAGACCACAGGCAGCCGGAAAGATCCTACATAAGGACAAAGCTGGGGGGTGGTGCCCAGGGGGAACTCAGAGGCCTGATCTTGCTCCAGCCCAGACCCCAGATCTGAAGAGTCAGTGGTGCGGTGAATGGAAGGGCGACCAGCACTGGGTGGGGCAGCCCGCTTCTCCTTACCATTTCCTGAGCCGTTACCGCAATGGCTTTGGAGTATTTAACCACCGTCGTCTGATAGTCGACAAATGTCCCCTTTGGTTCTGGAGGAGTGCCTTCATCCAGCTACAGAGGAGAGGAAAACAACCCAAAGGTCACCAGAGGCCGGCTGAAGCGAGGGCTTTCTTTTGGAGAATCTGGAACTTGGAAAAACGGGGAGGCTTTCAGGGTTTCCTTGGCCCAGAACAGACAGAATCCCCAAGTTCTGCGATAAGGACCTCGTTAGAGATGCACAAAATGTACTCAGGGCACACAGGCAAAGAGAGGCCCCCCATCTGTTGCGGGGGAGTGGGAGCGCTGTCCAGAAGAATGATGGTTCAGCCAAGTCTTACCAGGTGAGGTGGCTGCTGCATAGAAAAGGCGGGGAAGGAGTCCCGAGAGAGGCCAGAGCGCTCAGGCGTACGGGGGTGGGTGTGAGCCAGACACTTGCAGGGAGGTCAGAATGGAGGGCCATGAGCTGGGTGAGGAGCTCGTTGAACCTACACCACGAAGGGCTTCCCCAGGAATGGTGTAGCCCACAGATGTCTATACTCCAGAAGCCTCACTTCTGATCTAAGTTGGGGAAGAGAAGGAACTGGAAGCACTAGCCGCAGCTTGTTGCTCATCTAACTCTAGCACCAAAGCAACGGCAGGAAGGGCGTGATCAGTGTGGACTGCAAGAGGTGGAGAAGTGGGACAGCGGTCTGTCCCTTGACGGGCTGGGGACTCACTGGCTCAGAAGATGTGAATTTCAGACCTGGTTCTAGGACCTGTGAATCGGCCTCAGGCTAGGAATTTAAACTACTTCTCAGGTCTTTCACTGGAAACGTCCACGCATCAGAAGGTTGCAGTAAAGGCCAAATGAGAAAATACGTCATGCACACGAAGGCGGAGGAGAGGATGACCATGCATGACGATACTGTCTGTGATGATACGGATGATGAGACGGATGAGCCAGCCTCACCACCGCCGTCACTGTGACTGTCACCTCTGCTTACTGAATGACATTCCAGGTGAGGAGCCAAGGTGAAGAGAAATGAACATAGGAAGAGTGCATAAGGCAAACAGAAGGGGGCATGATGCAACCATGAAGAAAACGGTGGGATCTGGGGTAGGCAACGGTATTTTTGAGATCTCCCAGGCAGCTCTCTGCCACATAGTTTGTGGTCCAGGAAGAGACTAAGGACCAGAGGGCAATCAGCAAAAGGTTAGATGGAGTTGTCAATGAGAGCTACATGCTGTGAGCAGATCCAAGCTACAATGTGAGTTGAATGAACGTATCACTGTAGCCTGGTATAATGTGGTTGCACAGGCTAGGATTTCATTTCTACCAAACCAACAACACAAACTCCAGGGTAAGATTTTTTTTGTTTCTTCATCAAGGAGATAGACACTGACAAATCACTTTAGCACACCACGGGGGCCCTGGTGGTCAAATGAGGACTGAGTTGTAGACTCATTGCTTAGTATAAGTTGCCTGGGCATCTTATAAAGGGTTGAGCCATGTGCTGGGAGCCTTCATATGGGATGTGGTGTAACTGCAAACAGGCCAGGATGCCGGAGCTAGAGGGCAGCTTAAAACACAGCGGCCACTGGTCACCATGACAAATCCTCTACCAGTGTGAAGACAGTGAGCAAAGAATGAATAAAGCAGTGACTTTTTTTTTTAGGATTTCAAATTTATTTAGTTGAAAGAACGTTCCTTTATTCTGAGATGGTAGCTTTCCTACTTTTTTTTGGTGTTAATATGTTTATTTTATGAAACATTACTGATATAGATATGGGGATTTTGTTTGTTGGTTTTGTTCCTTTCATTTCCTCCCTTGGCCAAAAGGAAAAAAATACCCTTCAAACAAACAAAAGGTCATAAAATCCCAAAGACTAAGACTAAGCTCACTGAACGGGAAACCGAAGTTCAGAGCGCTTGAGCGGTGGCCCAAGGTCACCCAGAAAGCTGATTACTTCATAGACACCTATTCATTTCCAATCTTCTGGTGCTAGATACAGAGGCTCTCCTGAAACCCTCCGTAGCAGAAGCTCCTAACATGGCGAGTCTTGCACTCACATTATATCAATTTCGGGTACACTAGAATTGTTTCTGCCATTCACACTGCCTTCAAGAATTTTAGACAATGATTCTAACAGTATATCAATGTTTTAACCAAATAATCAAAACTCAGATAGAAAATGATATATTTATAATGTGCTACTGTTTAGGGGCCCAAAGCACCTGAGATATCACTGAATACAAAGTCCTGAGTGACAGGAAGGCCACGTGGGCTTAGTGAAGGGACAGTGGGGAAGAGGTATGTAAGGTGTGAGGTCTGGGTAGACAGGAGGTAAGGGGTATCAATGAAACCTCAGTTACATACTCTGCAGAACCAAGGGGCAAAAACCTTTGCTGCTCATGTCATTAGCAGTTCCTAATTATTACTATCAGGTAATAGAGCCCTATCTCCCAGCCCTTCCAAAAGAAGCAAGTGTTTCCTGGGCCAAGAAAGCAGCTGCTACACCCCTGAAACCAGACACCAGAGCCACTTTCCTTCCCGAAGATCCATCACCATATGCAAGGCTCAAAGGCTATCAAAAGACTTCCAATATTTCATTGTTATTCTTTTTCTAATATTTCATCGTTCCAAAGCAACAGAAATCAAAGCAAAGATAAACCAATGGGACCTAGTCAAGCTGACAAGCTTTTGCACAGCAAAGGAAACGAAAAAGAAAACTAAAAGACAACTCACAGAATGAGAGAAAATTGTTTCAAATGATGCAACTGACAAACGCTTAATCTCTAAAATATACAAACAACTGATGCAGCTCAACCACAAAAAAGCCAACAACCCCACTGAAAAATGGGCAAAGGACCTGAATAGACATTTTTCCAGAGAAGATATACAGATGGCCAACAAGCACATGAAAAAATGTTCAACATCATTGATGATTAGAGAAATGCAAATCAAAACTACCACGAGATACCACCTCACACCAGTCAGAATGGCCATCATTAACAAGTCCACAAACAACGATTGCTGGAGGGGGTGTGGAGAAAAGGGAACCCTCCTGCACTGTTGGTGGGAATGTAGGCTGGTACAACCACTATGGAAAACAGTATGGAGTTACCTTAGAAAACTATACATAGAACTACCATATGACCCAGCAATCCCACTCTTGGGCATATATCCAGACAAAAATTTCCTTGAAAAAGACACTTGCACACGCATGTTCACTGCAACACTATTCACAATAGCCAAGACATGGAAACAACCCAAATGTCCATTGACAGATGATTGGATTAGGAAGATGTGGTATATATACACAATGGAATACTATTTAGCCATAGAAAAGGATAAAATAATGTCATTCGCAGCAACATGGATGGAATTAAAGACCCTCATACTGAGTGAAGCAAGTCAGAAGGAGAAAGACAGATGCCATATGAAATCTCTTATAACTAGAGTCTAATATACTGCACAAATGAACCTCTCAACATAAAAGGAAATCATGAACTTGGGGAACAGACTTGTGGTTGCCAAGGGAGTGGGGGAGGGGGTGGGAGGGAATGGGGTTAACTAGTGCTTCGGTGATGGAAAAGCAAGGCGATCCAGCTGTATAGTACAGGGAACTATGTCTAATCACATGTGACAAATCCACGTATGTACATGTAACCGGGTCACCGTGCAGTGCAGTTGGAAAATCTGACAGAAATCTGTAAACCAGCTATAATGCAAAAAAAAAGAAAAAAAAAGACTTTCACCTTCCAGGGATTTAGGCAACTCTTCCCTATCATTACAGTGATGGTAAAAAACACCTCTTCGGAAGAAAGAGATTATCATTTGAATTGCTCATTTGTACTGAGAAACCCTGAGTTCCGTCAGTCAATATCTTTTGTAGATATATGGCTTAATTTCAAAGCTCTGGTGTTCTGAGGTCCTGAGAACCAACCCAACCCACTGAGACCTATCCAAGGGCCTGGACTAAGAGAAGAATTTCACTCATTTTCTGCCAGACTTGAAATTTGAAGCATGAGAAGCCCACAGCAGAAATTACTGGAGTGCCGTGACAAGGCAAGCCTGGGGTCTCTCAGGGATCGCCAGCGCCCCAGCCCAGCTCGGGACTTTGTCAGCCTGATAATGACTGCATAATGTTTAAGGGGAATTATCCTAATTATAGCTTCAGGCTATTGTTTCTTTATGGAGATACAAGCCAACCAATCTTCTCTAAATTAGCAATTAAAGACCACTTATTATTCTGAAAAGCCACAATAACAGATTCACAATCTGACAATGGGCATCTCAAAACACAAAGTCCAAAATTCTTGGCTGTGCTATCAGAGGATGGCAATTAGATGCTGCTGAGTGGTTGTTAACTCTAATGAATATCACACTGACACGACTAGTGAAGGATTCCTTGGGGAAAAGGCAGGAAATACTGTCCAGTCATCCTTCCCTACTGACGCTCAACTGATGGGTCACTCGAGAAGAAATGATACCCAGGCCATCTATGTCTGCTGTCCACAAGAAGCTTTTATATTTACCATTTCAGTGGTTTTTGCATCTGGCTAGATACCAGAACCATGGTGAGGTTTTTAAAATACTAGGCTCCACCTCATAGAGATTCCAAGTGATCAGGGCTCAGGACGAGGTTAGGAATGTACGTTCTAAAATGCTCCAAGGGAGAGGATGTGCAGAAAAGGGAACCTTCCCACCCTGTTTCTACACTATAGAAAACAGTGTGGCAGTTCCTTCAACAACTAAACATAGAACTACCATATGATCCAGCAATCCCACTCCTGGGCATATATCCAGTAAAACAATAATTCAAAAAGATATATGCACCGCTATGTGCACAGCAGCACGATTCACAACAGCCTAAGACACAGAAAAAACTTAAATGTCCACTGACAGATGAAGAGCTTAAGAAGATGTGCTACATATACACAGTGGAATACTACTCAGCCATAAAAAAGAAAAAATAACGCCATTCGCAGCAACATGGGTGCAACTAGAGATCCTCATACTAAGTGAAATAAGTCAGAAAGAGAAAGACAAATACCACATGATATCACTTATATGTGGAGTCTAAAATATGACACAAATGAACCTAACTACAAAACAGAAACAGACTCACTGACAAGGAGAACAGACTTGTGGTTGCCATGGGGAGGGGGCGTGGGGGAGGACTGGAGTGGGAGGTTGGGGTTAGTAGATGTAAGCTATTATACACGGAGGCGCTAAACAACAGTATCTTACTGCATATCCCAAAGAACTATATTCAATGTCCTATGATAAACCATAATGGAAAATAATATTTTTAAAAAGTGTATAACTGAATCACTTTGCTGTACAGCAGAAATTAACACAAAATTGTAAACCAGTTATAATTCAATAAAAAATACAGTAAAGTAAAATGGTCCCAGGGATTCGAAAGGAGCCATTCTGAAGATCAGCCCTCAGCAGTCACTTCATTATTTCATTTTGGAGCTTGTTTCTCACAATAACACTATGAGGTAGACAAGGGAGGTAAATAATTACTTCCATTTTATAAGTAAGGGAACCAATAAGGCCTTCTCCATCTCCATTTATCCCTCAACTGTATAAACGTGGAAGGAAGGATGCAACTGGCTTTCAAAGGTAACAAACAATAAAGAATGAAGAACACATTGGAAAGCCACTAGAAATGTACACATTAATCAGAACCTTCAGAAAAAGAGGCAGCTTGTTGGTGTTGGCCTTGACTGACAGCTCCTTAGAGAAAAGCCCCTATAAGGAGGGAGGGGTTGAGGGAAACCTTGGAGGAAATGGGGTCACGGAGTGGAGAGTGTCTAGGAGCCCAGACCCACCTTGCTCATGGCTTCCGCGATGGCATCAACCATGCCTCCCACCAAGCCCACTTCACTGGCAGCTTCATTCAGTGTCACCATGATGTCATCCACGGCCTCCTTCATGAGCTGGGCAGCCTCCGTGATGGCGTCGTGGGTGTGCTGGGCCTGAGAAGAAGGGGCCGGGCGAGGACGATAACTATAAAACGTTTCCACTAGCATAAGACAATGGTGCTCAAGCTCTTATGAATCACTTCACTTCTTTTAAAGATAACCTTGGAGTTCCTGTCGTGGCTCAGTGGTTAACGAATCTGACTAGGAACCATGGGGTTGCGGGTTCGATCCCTGGCCTCGCTCAGTGGGTTAAGGATCTGGCATTGCTGTGAACTGTGGTGTAGGTTGCCATGAGCTGTGGTGTAGGTTGCAGACGTGGCTTGGATCCCATGTTTGCTGTGGCTGTGGCGCAGGCTGGCGGCTATAGTTCTGATTAGACCCCTAGCCTGGGAATCTCCATATGCCGCAAGTGCGGCCCTAGAAAAAGGCAAAAAGAAAAAAAAAAGGAAAAAAGATAACCTTAAAAAGCAGAATATAAAGCTATATCCCCATTATGGAGCGCAACAATGTAGTCTATATTTTTTCTTTTCTTTTTTCTTTTTTCCTTTTTATAGCTGTACCTGCAGCATGTGGAAATTCTTGGGCCACAGGTTGAATTGGAGCTGCAGCTGCCGGCCTACACCCCAACCACACCAAGGCCGGATCTGAGCTGCATCTATGACCTAAGCCACAGCTTGCAACAATGCTGGATCCTTAACCCACTGAGCGAGGCCAGGGATGGCAAGCACAGAGCAGGTGCTGGGCAAGTGAGTGAATGAGAGGATGAAAGAATGGTGGTGCTGGGCTCCCTAAAAAACACCTTGAATGGTAGCGAGATGTGGGATGTGGTGGTGGTGCCGGTGGGCGGGGGGAAGAGCCAAGTTCCTGGAGTACTGGAGTCTAGTTCTGTCTCTACCGCTAAGTGGTCCTGGGGTGTGGCCTCCAAAGAAAATTGGGAATTATCATAATAAGGCTCTGCAGTGAAATTCTGAGATGGGACAGGTGCGGGCACCTTATCATTTAGGATAACAGCAGTCTAGCAGGGGACTGTGCCCTCACCCAGGAAATCTGACCTAATGCCAGGTAGTTTGTGTCAGAACTGCATGGCACCAGGTATTAGATGCCCCCACGCAGCGGCCGTGGCTGCCCTGATGGTCCTCAGGGAGGGAGGAACCTTCCAAAAGCCCCAAGGAATTACGTCTTTACTTTGGTCCATGAGAAGCTCAGGAAGCCAGTGAGAGACGGTAAATGCCAACTCTTCAATGATTGCGTGAAACAGAAATATTCCAAGAAGAGGCTAGGTGAGCTACGGGAACCGGCTCAGCCTGTGGAATTGAAAAGCCACAGGAATCAAGAAGAGTTTTCTGGGAGTTCCCGTTGTGGCGCAGCGGTTAACGAATCTGACTAGGAACCATGAGGTTGCGGGTTTGCATCCCTGGCCTTGCTCAGTGGGTTAACGATCCAGTGTTGCTGAGGGCTAGGCTACAACTCTGATTCGACCCCTAGCCTGGGAACCTCCATATGCCGCGGGTGCGGCCCTAAAAAGCAAAAAAAAAAAAAAAAAAGAAAGAAAAGTTTTCCACATACAACATCTGACGAGACATGAAATCTTTTAATCATGGATGGCTATTCTTGAGGCAACTGTGTTAGAACACAAACATGAACCGCTGACCATTACTACTGAAATTACTATAGAAGATAACAAGACAAATAACCTTGAGGAAAAATGACTCCTTGACTCTTCGCCAGACCCGTGTCCATCTTCCCTATTTCCCAGGCCCTCCACGGGGCAGGCGGTGCCTGTCTCTTTGGATAAATCCCTCCTCCTCCTGGCCGCAGCATCGCGCTGCACCCTGCTGGCCTCCTACAGGTCCACCTGCACCATGCTCTTGCCTGCAGGGACTGGTTCTGTATGCTGCCTCCCCTCTCTCCTCCATCGAAATCCCAGCCTTCTTTTCAAGGGCCAGCCTCAATACCACCTCCTCCCAGAAGCCCTCCTTGGATGATATTTGTCCTCACCGACTTTCCTGTGGACTCTTACAGCTCTGACAATCAACTCTGGTGCCAGATTCATCACAAGGTAATGACTTCAAAGAAAAAAAAGGGGTGTGTGTGTGTGCAAGCGATGGTGCCTGATTTCTGAGGCTACATAATGGAAAATGATAGAGCCTCTGCCTGGCTCTCTCTCAGATGCGCCTTTGAAGTCCTCAGCCACCGTGTAAGAAGGCCAGCTATCTTGAGGCTGTATGCTGGGCAGACTGCATGGTGAGACCACACAGAAGTAGAGAGGGGTGCCCACGGAGGCCCCGCTGTTTCAGCCTCCAAAGGTCCGAGTGATTTCTGTACAGGTACTGGACCTGGGAGTGACTGAACCTCAGGTGGTTCGAGCGCCAGCAGCCATCCAGCTGCAGCCATCAGGCTGCGACGGCAGGAGGAGCACTGAGTGAGGGCTCCCTCTCTGGGCTCAATGGATCTGCAATCTGCCTGAGAGAATACAAAAAGGGGGGTGTTTTAAGCCACCAAGTTTTAGGAGGGCGTGTTTGCAGTAAGAGCTAAGTGGGACAACACCTAGGAAGGGCTCCTGAGCCAGCCTTGGCATCAGAGAAGACTTCTAAGCGGAGGTGTCCAGGTTGAAGCTGGGCCCTGGAGGTAGAACCCGCTTTCAGCCCGAGTCCATGGGGTAAAGGGCGGGGAGAGGAGACTTCCAGGCAGAGGACACGGCCGGTACAAAGGCCCAGAGGCGAGAGGGCAGGTGCACTCTGAGGAAGAGCGACACGGCATATGAGATGGGTCCGGTACAGTGCCTGGCGCACAGCTCCTGCCCCTTCGGTTACCTCTCGGCCAGCCCAGCCCATCTCTCCAACTAGGCTGCACGCTCCTTGTAAACACTTAACTCTGCTTCCCTCTGGAAGCTGGCTTTAAGGTACTCAGTGAGTCATTTTTATTTTCAGAGATACTTTTACAAAGATAATCTTCAAAGGCTGTTGGTGCAAATTTCCCCACTGGAGAGACTTGTTTAGAAATAACTGGGGCCGCCTGTTTTCAGGCTGTGAAACAGCATGGGGGGCAGAGCTGAGGGCAGAGATGTGCTCGGAGGGGAAGCGTCAGAGCAGGACCTGCCCCTGGCGCCTCTGCCCCCGAGCCTGGGCCCACTCGGGCTGTGATGACAGGCTCCACCTCCTCTGATGGCACCAAGAAAACCTGACAACATTGTCGTGGGCACTGGTAAGATGCCAAGGGCTAGCGTGCACTTGTACACAACACCTGTGCCAACCTGTGGGCCCATGGTGGCTTTCATAGCAGTTTTAAAGCCTATGTTCACGTATCTTGGGCTGGGATTTGAGGATTTTACAGACAATGCTGCATGACAGGTGACGGGGGTCCGGAACAACAGAAAACCTCAAGCCACATGACGGCAGCAAGAGGAGGATAGCCGCTGACATTTCTGAGGGACCCTCTGCACCAGGCGCCTCGCGAGGTGTGGTGTGTGCACCTCCAGTATTCCTCACGCTCCCCTGGAAGGTGGAGGTTGAGCACTATCTCTGCAGGGGCTCTGCTGACGGTCGCAATGCAACAACGGGAGCTAAAGCACTTACAGCTTACAGGCCTGGTGGATGGAGGACAACTGCCCCTGACCAGCTGGCCATCTGCTGAGCCTAGGTCATCGGGCAAAAGGAAAATGAATATGGCCAGATCAGGTCAGATATATCAGCACTACTGAAAAAATAAGCCTTCATTAGGAAATGTGCCATCTACAAGGGGGCGGTTTCAGCCTGCACGCCCCCATCTCCCGCCCCCAACCAGGGTGCTTTTAAACAAGGTGAAGCAACCAGGTACTATGTGGCAAAGACAAGGGGCCTCAGGACCAGCTACCCCTCCTAGAGTTGGCTGGGGGCCCCTGGCTTAGCATCTCAGCATCCGCCCGGCCCCAGCTCTCTCTGCCATTACAGGCTCCACACCTGCCCGTGAACTTTTTGCCAGTTCACAGTTCCCCAATTTGTTCCTTGGAGCCCCCAGGGCCTAGCTCGCCTATGTCTTCCAATTCCTGGCAGCTTTCCACTAGAGGAGGCCCAGCCCTGGAACCTCACCCAGTGCTGAAAAGTAAAATATTTGGCTCAAACCTTTAACCCCTTAGCATTTCCCAAGTGACCACACAGGCTCTGACTAAATGCTACCATCCTGATCACGGACCTCTAGGGAGATGAAGAGGCTGGAGACGGAATCGCTGGTCCTATGACTGAACTCAGTCAAGCAAGCCTGCATCAGGAAATCCCAATAAAAGCTCTGGATAGGAAGCTGGAGCGAGCTTCCCTGGTGGGTGAGGCCCGGCAGGAAGCTGGGAGGGTGACACATCCTGAGGACACGGAAGCTGCATTTTTGGGACCCTCCAGATAGACCTCACCCTCCCTCTGGGTCTCTTCTTCTGGCTGGTTGTACCCTTTATACTAAAACTGTAATTGTTGGTAGAGCAATTTCCTGAGTTGAGTTGTTCCAGCAAATTACTCAACCTAAGGGGTAGCGAGAACCCCTAAATGCAGCCAGTTGGCCAGAGTGAGGATGTTCAGGAACGCCGGAGCTGACGGCTGGTGTCTTAACTGGGGACTCTAGCAGGGGCCTCTGCCCTCACCTGGGGAATCTGACTTAATGGCCAGGTAGCATCAGAACTGCATTAGAGCAGGTTCCAGGTCTGCCCTCGTAGTGGCCATGAGCTTCCTTGACCAACCTCAGTGGGAGAGGACCCCTCCAAAAGGCCCCAGAAATTGCAGCTTTTCTTTGATAGATGAGAAGCCGAGGGAGCCAGTGAGAGATGGCAAATGATATCCCTTTTGAATGATTAAATGAAATAAGAATTCCAAGAAGAGGCTATGCGAACCTCAGGAACTGGCCCAGCCTGTGGAACTGAAAAGCCACAGGAATCAACAAAAGGTCTTCAAATACATCCGATGGGCTGTGAAACATGTTGCTCACGGATGTGGGTCAGGATGCAAAGCTCCTCCTCCGAGGGATGTGACGGAGCGAAGTGGTGATTTAGGTTAATGGCTAATTTCAGGGCACGGAGAAGCTAAGACAAAATGCGTAGATCGCTTTATTTTGATGGGAGCCTGAAAGGTGACATCTCCTGTATCTAATCCTCCAGAGAGGGCAGCTCATAAAAATATGTTCTCATTTAGAAAATGGCAGAACGTAAGGTGTGCACTTCTATAAACCTCCCTTAGAATGAGAAGGCTATCGGCTTGGCTGCCCAATAAAGTCAGCAGTTCTGTTCACTCATATTAAACAAAATACGCATCTGGGGGGAGAAGTGAGAGCGGCCTGCTAAGCATCTGCTCTCCCATACAGGCTTAGGAAGGCATAAGACGCCAGTTCTGGGGGTGGCGGCAGTGCATCACGAAACAGTTCTCTGAGACTCCATGGAAAACGTACAGGACACCTTTTCCACACTAGAGCATCCAAACCTACCAAGACACGTCCTTGCTCTTGGCTGTCCCAGAATGAATTACCTTCCCCTCTGCTCGTGCGGAAGAATTCTCTAGAAAGCCTGGCCTCTATTCCACACGGTTAAGTTTTGGAGATTCTTAAAGGGTCTGCTAAGAGACTGTAAGGCCTCCTTCAGCTACTCCAAGCTTCTCCCAGGGCCGTTTCCTCTAACTTTGATGGCAAACTTCACCTTGATCACACAGCCCAGCCAAATCCCACGTGCAGGCTGTCCGAGCACGCGAGCTTCAGCCACCGAAAGACACAGAAAGCTCTCAATTAAGGCATGCTTCAAGGGCCCACAGCAGCCGGGACAGTGGAGTCAGCAGGCTCAACAATGAGGATATTATTTTAGAATCTGGAGGGGCTTCTTGTCACTGCTCCTCACGGCTCAACACAGAAGAAAAAAAATCAGACTTTGTTCTTTTTTGGAAATGTGTCTGAAGTCTATTTCCAAGGGAGCCTTATTTCTTTATTATAGTGTTTCAACTACAAAGCCCAACAAAGCAGCCAGAGACATCACAGGAGTCTGGAAAAATGGGAGAAGGCTACAGGGGGCAGATCTCAACTTTAGCAGAGGGAGAAAAACCTTCTAATAATGAGCACTACCCTATAGCAGACGGGGCTGCGTATTTGCTGGATGGAGTGTTACAGGCAGAAGCTGGACGGGCCCTTCAAGGAAGATATAGGAGGAGACTGAGTGGGGGAGGGTTGAGTGGGGGGGGGGAAGGATGTGTACAGAAGAGGGCTCGGTGCGATGAGCATTAGGTCATACAGCAAATGCCTTGTACCCATGTGATTCTGTAACACCAGGCTCTGGGGCTGTCTGTGTTTAATTTAGGGGGGAACACCCACAATGTTAGGCACACTACCTCATCTAAACTCTACAGCCACCAGAGAGGCATTCATTTTTACATGAGGCTTACAGGAGGAAACAAAGAAATGAAACAAAGAATGAATATGCCAGCAAGAGGCAGAGCTGGGATTGGAATCCAGTTACAGTGGACTCTGAAGCTTATGCTAATTTTTTTTTTTTTTTTTTACCAAATCAAAGCCACTGATGACCATTTAATCACATTTTGATCACATTTCCTCTGTGCACGAGGACATTTAACACATCCATCCCCTAACATATAGCAAGGAAAATCCAGTAAATATCTTCCCAAAGAACAGCACCCAAGGGGCTTAAGTCTCTGCATTAGGCTTCTTAGGAAAGGGCCTACAGGCCGAGCTTCAGTGTCCCAGGCACCCTGTGACAAGCCAGCTGGACTCTGCAGACAGCACAGGTGACTGCTATCACTGAGGGGCCGGACACAAACTCCTGCGTTACTGCCACTCATCACTCTTAGTTCATCACCCGGTACTTCAGGTCATTCGCTGAAAATTATTCCACACTGGTCTCCAGCTGCTGCTTCCAAGCAAAGGATGTCATCCCGGAGCTTACAGTGCTGACTACAAATGCTCCTGGGCATAAAACAGAATTCCACGGGGAGCTCTGAACTTGCAGTCCAAGCAGATGTGCTCATCTCTTCAACACCCAGCAACCTCCTAATTCAAACCACTCTACTGAGAATGAACCCCCCTCAAGCAGGGGTGGGGACGTGGCAGTAAACATGCCTGGAGCAAAGCTAACCCAAACTTGGTCCCGAAGGCGAGTCCCAGCTCCTCCAGTGTGACGAGGGAGCAGAGGGGCTGGGGCTCCTATCCCGAACACATCAGCCGAAAGGACGTTCCGGTGCTTCTTGCTCTACCCGGCGCTTCAGCAACTAGACTGATTTTGCCAGGAGACTCAGAACAACTTGAAGGCCGATGATGGCTCTCAATATTTTTAGCTTCCCCAGAATGAGTCTGTTCACAGCTGCCATATACACGAAGGAGAAGTGGAACATACAGCATGCAAGCCCAAGACATTCTCAGTGCTGCTTCTAGCACAGTGTTTCTAGACTATGGATGTGCTGTGTTGTGTGTCATCCCCACTGTTTACAACACAACCCCAACTCCTTAGTGTGGAGGAGGATGCTTGTCACAATACAGTCTAGTCTACTCCCGCTGTCCCCTTGCCACACATTCTGTCATTCCATCTATACCAGACTGAGTGCTATTTTCTAAAGAGATCGCAACATTCTTACAACCTACCTATGCCTTTGCAGATGCTGTTCCCTCTTCCTAGCCTGCTTCTAGCTGCCTTTCACGTGCCAGGTTATTTCTCTTGTTGAGATGAGCCCTCTCCCCTGCTGCTCTTTGACCCTTCCCAGCTCCCACGGGGGCTGAGTTGGCTTGTGTTTCCGCCGGGCACAGGCTCAATCCTGGCTCCACAGCCACCCGGCCTGTGATCTCAGACAACGGAGCAGGGAGGTCTCAGTTTCCACAGATGTGCAATGGGAACCTTCCCATGTAGAAGAGTTTTTATGAAGATTACATAGGAAAAGGATGTAAGATGTAATAACTACGTCAGTGGTCAACAACTGTTAGCTCCGAGATGACTATTTTGCGATTCTGACTCTTAATCTAGAATCTTCTACCTTGCAACTGATTTGAAGATGTTGGAGATACAACAAAACATACTAAAAATAAATACAAGTATGACATGAATCCCTATAGCTTGTGGGTCAGTCAGCGTCCCACACAAATATTTCTAGGTGTGTTCCCTCCAGTCAGTCCACTTAGGTGAAGACCGCTGAGAGCAGATGATCACATGGCAGCAGCTACCAGAGGGTATAAGTGGTGGGAGGGGCCTCTGACCCCCTCTCCGGGTTCCAGAACCTTGAGAAAACTTGGGGTGCATGCCAGTTTCCCAAGTAAAACAATTACTCCGACAAAACTGTCCCCAAGTGAAAAGGACATGCTGCCATCATCTTTGGCCACTTAAAGTAGCTGGGTGACACACGGGGAAATGTTGCACTTGCAAACTGGCAAGGGAAATTTTCATATTAAATCACTGTCCCCCAAGGTAATAGCAACACATGTCACGGGTGACCTTGCACTGTGTTTTGGTTTGAACTTGAGTACTAGGAAGGGAAACGACACGCACTAGAAAACAAGAGCAGTCTGCTTTGGGCAAGCTGGGTGTCAACACTGAGCAGGTGCCCAGCAGGTATTATGGTTTTTGTTCCCGTGATAACCACACAGTATGTTTTTCTTGCCCAAGGATGCTTACCTACACTTCTGTCAGGGGAAAAAAAAAAAAAAAAACAACTTAGAAGTAAGACAATTGTATCTATTTTTTGGTTTTCCTCTGAAAGATCCCTGGAAAGGCCAAGAGAGGATTATTTCTTTTACTTTTTTCCTTTTTTTTTTTTTGCTTTTTAGGGCTGTACCTGTGTTATATGGAGGTTCCCAGGTTAGGGGTCTAATCGGCGCTATAGTTGCCAGCCACAGCCACAGCAAGGCAGGATCCTTAACCCACTAAGAGAGGCCAGGGATCAAACACACAACCTCATGATTCCTAGTCAGATTCATTTCCACTGTGCCATGACAAGAACTCCCAAGAGAAGATTATTTCTGTGTTTTGTTTTTCTTTTTAGGGCTGCACCCTTGGCATATTGAAGTTCCCAGGCTAGGGGTCAAATCAGAGCTACAGCTGCCTGCCTACACCACAGATCATGGCAATGCCATATTTTTAAACCACTGAGCGAGGCCAGGGATTGAACCTGCGTCGTCACGGATACTAGTCAGATTAGTTTCCACTGAGCCACAACGGGAACTCCCTGTAAGATAGAAACTGCCTGTTTCTCATGTTTGAAATCAAATGCCACCATCCCAAAACTGGAGTTGCTTCCCATGGAAACAAACTGGGGCAATGGGATACAGAGGAATGTGTAACGGCTTCTCAGGGTCCTAAGCAAGCCCCCAGCAGCCTGAGCTGTACCTTGGGGTTTCCTCCGCCTTCTTTGGCCGCATACAACATCTGCAGGGCAGACTCGGCGAGCGTCTTGGTCTGGTCCAGGACCGTCATCTGCTGCTGATGGTCCAGAATCTTGGAGGCAACACCCACGGCAGCTAAGATCAACGGCTCAAAGTAGCTCGCCAGCTGTGTTACCTTTTGAGACAAAGAAAAGCCACAGTTGCATCGAGTAAACACGTGTCATTTGTAGCGTCTCTGCTGGTGGGGGGGGAGATGCCTGGGACAGGGATGGGATGACCCAAAAGGAGAGGCGGGTCTGCTGGCCTTGACCTTTTTTTTCCTATTTTACAGCCAGTATCATGAACTATAGCCAACGTGTTATATGTACTTTAGATCCTCAGACCTTATTCATGGTTCAAACTTACTTTCCCAAGTACTTGTTAATTAATGAATCTTGCTTGGATCTTACTTCCGCTGGGGAGCTCTCTGTCTCATCTCTGATCATGGCAGAGTGCTAAGAAACTCATTCTGAGATCCAGAGTTAGGTGTGAGAATTTCACAACCTTTAATTTTAATTAATTTTCATTTCAAAAATAGCTTTTGAAAGCACAAAGCTGAGTGTGTCACAGACTCAAAAGGAAGGGAGCTAGGAGGGGGCAGGGGAGGAGGGAAGGTGAGGCGAGCAGCCCGAGAGTAAGGACACCCTCACAGTCCAGCCCAGCTGCCTCTGCCGCAAGCGTCTGGACCAAACTGTGCATGTGAGGAACAACAACAAAAAAAGCAAAGAATGCTTCACGTGAGCTGAGATGCTCTGTTTATGATTAGCCCAACCTGGGAGAACCAGAAGCTGAGCAAGACAGCTAAGCGCTGCTGCAGCAGGGGCCCATCTCCAGTAGGACAGCCATGGAGGCTGGCCCTTGGTATCTGCAGGTCCTTGCTTGGACACCAAGAATCAGCGGGTGCTCGAGCCTCTCACACAAAATGCCGTCGTGCAGTTGGCACTTTGCATCTTTGGGTTCTGCTTTCATAGGTAAGCAGGGCGGGCTGTACGGCTTATCAAAACTCACAAGCTGGGTGCTACAGGGCCATGTGTCACAAGCACTTATATGGGTGTGTCCCATATGCCAGGCTCCTGCTGAATGCTTATGACCACGCGTTTCTTCATCTAATCTCCACAGCACGTGCATGAGGTAGACACAAGTGAAGAAGTGAGGCTTAGATGAGTGAGGGAACTTGTTCAACCCCATGCAGCTCAGCTGAGACAGGGACCAGGCACCCTGCTCCCCACCCTGGTGGCTGCACCAACACCCGGCTGTCTGCTATTTGTCACTTTTACTCCAATTCCGCTATGGCTGCAATACTCTATTTTAGAAGTTTGTTTGCTACGTGTTTGTTTTGTAAAGTGCTGAAAATAAAATCAGATAACACAGCAATACACATCTACCTCTCATTCATAATATCAGATTTTAACATATTGCTGTGTGCGCTTCAGATACCATAATCTATTCCCACTCAGGTAAAACACACAAAGCTCAGATAAAACACGAATCACAATTTTCTGTTCAACTCCTCAGCTCGTGTGGCAATCACTAATTGCTAAATTATTCCCATCAGGTATATTTAAGTTCAAACCTTTAGCTAGAAACTCCCTTAAAGCTTCTTCTCACCATATGGAGGAAGAATGAGGGTGGCGGGGATGCAGGGAGGATGGCGGTTTCGTGAGGGCAGTCACTGCGTCAGCAACAAAGCAGGGCTGGGACTGAGGCAAGGTGAGGATCCAAAACACTCAAGTTCATTGGAGCCAATAGTGAGACAAGACTGGGGCCTAACTTGGACCTACAGATTCTTACATAAGCAAAGTAAGCCCGACAGAGACAGACTGTATGATATCATCTATATGTGGAATCTAAAATACGGCACAAATGAACTTACTTTCAAAACAGAAACAGACTCTCAGACGTGGAAAACAAAGTTGCAGTTACCAAAGGGGTAAAGGGGGGGATATGTTCGGGATTAACATAGACACTATGTATATAAAATGAATAAGCAACAAGGACCTACTGTATATAGCACAGGGAACTCTACTCAATATTTTGCAATAGCCTATAAGGGAAAAGAATCTGAACCACGAATAAGGTCTGAGGATCTAAAGTACGTATCACATGTTGGCTATAGTTCATGATACAGGATGAAAAATAGAAAAAAAATGTCTAGGCTAATTCATTCATATAAATGAATTACTGTGCTGTATGCCTGAAACTAACGTGATATTGTAAATGGGATATACCATATTATATATACTATACTTCAATTAAAAAAAAAGGGGGGGGGGAAGACTATCAGCCAACAATAAACACACTTTTACTTTTCTACCCCCAGTTACAGGTATCTCACAGCCAGGTTTCAAGCACCTGAGCAGGGGTGCTGGCCCTGATGATGTTTTGTGTGCATTTTAAAGCTCCCCCCCCCCCGCCCCAATCTGGACAGATATGATCAATGCCAAGGCACACGGCTTGCTGGATTTTGGACCTCAGTCCCTGCTTCAGCCAATGACTTCTGTGTAAAGCCTGGCCTGCGCAGCCCCAGCGCGCTGCCCTGCACACCCACGCTGGATTTCATCCCCTCTTCCCCCAGAAGGGTGCTGGTGTTGCCCACTAGGGGAGCAGCGCCGTGATGGGTCATCAGAGGTAAGGGCTGAAGACGGGTCCTGTGAGTGCTGAAGGAGTCAATATGCTTAATGCATTAGAACCCAACACGCTTGTTTAAATTAGTTTTATTATTTTAAAGTACATTTTAATGGATAAGCAACGAGATACTGCTGTACGTACAGCACTGGGAACTCTATCTAGTCACTTGTGATGGAGCATGGTGGAGGATAACGTGAGAAAAAGGATGTATATATGTCTGTGTGACTGGGTCACTTTGCCGCACAGTAGAAAATTGACAGGACACTGTAAACCAGGTATAATGGAAAAAATAAAAATCATGATAAAAAAGTAAAGTGCATGTTACCATCTCAACTGTAAAATGTCAAGGGTTGTGTGTCGAGCCTAAGTAAACACAACTGAACAGGTGTCTGACTTCCTGCAGGAGGGAGGACGGCCGGCTGGTGGGGAGAGTAAGCTCTAGCTTCAGAGCCACTAGATCTGAATCCTCCCTGCCAACGCCTCTTAGGAAATCTCAGGCAAAGAGCCTCCTCTTCCTGACTTTCAGTTTCTACCTCTGAAACAGCACTAAGTTGTTAAGATGTTGGGGGACTAAGTCAGCGTTCGCAAAGGCCTTCGCACAAGGCCTCCGGCAGTAAGCATTCCGTGCACACACACTAGGTGTCCTTATTCTTCACAACACGGTGCGGCAAAGGTTCTTTTGAAGGGAAGGGATTTTTTTCCCTGCATTTAGGAGGCTTTCAGCAAGGACTCTAACACCTTCTGTTCTCGAGAGACATGACAGAACAGGAGACCTCCTCACCTGGGCTAGCACGGAAGTTAAAATAACACAGAACTTTCAGTATCTGATATTGAGTCCCTAGGCCTAGGGTGGCAAAGTGGGTTGAATGGTGACACGTGCCCCACCAAAAGGTACATCCATGTCCAAATTCCTGCAGCCTGTGAAGGTGATTTGACAAAGGCGCTTTGCAGGTGTATTAAAGAATCTTAAGCTGAGATCATCCCGCCTTACTTGGGTGGGCCCTAAACCTGATAACGGGTGTCCTTAGAGGAGACAGTAGGAAAGGTGGAGAAGCAGGAGACAGTGTCACCGTGGAGAGAGACTGGCAAGACTCAGTCAAGGAATGCCAAGAGCCAGGGCACACTGGAAGCGGCCAGGAATGGACTCTCCCCGAGAGCCACCAGAAAACAGTTAGCCCTGATTTTGGACTTCTAGACCCTGGAGCTGTGAGGGATCAGGCTGCCACTGTTTCACGCCCCCCAGTTTGCAGCACGCTGTCACAGCAGCCGTGGGAAACCGACCCAGGTGGTATCTGAGCACTTGCCTCCATCGCCCCCAAGCGGTGCTGAGGCTGCTGAACCGGGGCCCCGCCTGGGCACTGTCGTGAAGCACTGGGACCACGTGGCTATCAACCGCCAGCCCACGACTCCTCTGGATGGAGGGCCGCCAGGCTGCCTTTGTCCTGAACTCCCTTTCAGGAGGTGGGACTCGTTAAGCTAAAAGGCTGAGAGGCAATTTCCAGCTCAGATGACACACATGTATTACTTTTCTTCGCATGCATCCACTGACACAGGAATTCATCCTCCACACTAACAGCCTGTCTGCAGAGACAAGGATGTTGCCTGAGACATCCAGAAATATTTTCTCATGAAATTCCTACTGGAATCAAAGGTAACTGTTGAAGCGAAGGCCAGCTGCTCTGCCAAACTCACTCTCCGCAGTGGTCGCATCGGCAGTGCTCTGGCACCTGGGCCAACCCCCACCCTTACAAACACCTTCAGGGTGTCCAGCCCTTTCTTATTAAAAAGGAACTCTCAGGTGAGAGATGGAATTGACTACACTTGAAAAGGCAGAGAGACGCCGGCCAGTTAAAATTCCAAACACCTCTCCTTAGAACCAGCGGGAAGCTGAGTGGGCCCTTAAACTACTCTGTGACTTGGAAAAGCAGGCATATTGATTTTCTAAAATCAATACCTGCCGAGAAGATTCTGGGTACTGGATTTCTTGATCTACACATCGATACGGGCGGCGGCACTGATAAACGCTAGGAAACCTTGCAGGTTGTTAAAAGCCAGCGTCTGCCCTCTCTCTGCGGAGGGACAGGCTGCTTGACAAGCCAGCTCTCCTTGAAAGATCCGCAGAACGAACCCCAACAGGCCAGGCACTATTCAGCACCTGCGACCATGTGGGTGGAAGGGCTGGGCAGAGCGGCCACACGGGGGCTCTGATGGTCGAGGACAAAGTCTGCAAGTTTGCTTTGCTGCCTCACGTGTATATTAGAACCTGGACCGTATATTAGAACCTGTGGAGCATCAACGCCCCCTAAACGCACCAGACTGAGTCTGGGCAGCCAGGACAAACGATGGCAGACGCCAGGCCAGGAGCCCCAACTTTGGTCCCTGGCTTGTCCTAGGGAAGGTCAAGAGCAACAGGGGACCGTAAGTGCCTTGCTGGCTGCAAAGTCTGACCACCACCAAGAAAACTTCCAGGAATTTTCTGTCTCAGTGCTAGGTGAAAACAGATCCTGAGGGGGTCATTTTTGGAGAAGCTGTGGAAGGAGGGCGAATGGTATTTCTCTGATGTAAGCCAGCGCCGAGCCAGGCGTAATACCTACCAGGGGGCTTTGGGAACAAGAACAACAAAATCAATTACAACTCTCCCCCACCCGCTTCCCGCACACCCTCAGCAGGGGGCTCGTGGGGCCCGTTACCTTATGTCCCAGCTGCGCTGCTTCCCCCCGAGCCGCCGTGGCAATGGGATCGATAAGGTGCCCAATTTCCTGGACCACTGAAGTCAGCTGCTCCTGCAGGGCCTGGCAAGGAGAGAGCTGTCAAGTTTGCCCCGTGTGGTTGTACCGATTCAAAAAGACCCATGTAAAAGCTAAAAGGGAGACCACAAGAAATGGACATCAAAATGCCTGGGGAACCTCACTTCCCCTGGGCTAGATCCCCCTCCGCCCACAGAGGACAGGAGGCAGCCAGGGGGACACTTTTCCTACTGGCTTCTCACTCCTGGCAACCATGTTGACAACAGATGCTACCGCTGTCTTTACTCTGGGTTACTCAGCAGAATTACCGGGAAGGTGGGACGGCCAGTGGCTTTCCAAGAAGGGAAGGCAGCTCTGCCCAAGTGCAGAGCTAGTGGTGGGTCTGAGGGAACATCCAGGACGCTGTGTCCTCAGAACTAAGAACCCCTTAAGCAGGGAGTAGGAAGAAGGGTGACCTAGAATTGAGATCAGCTCTCTCAAAGCAGGACTATTTTCCAGACAGCACAGAGTGAAAATGCCCAGTGAGCTGCCCCCTGGACTCAGGCCAGGTGCTCGGTTCATTGTATTTGCTGATGTGGATACTATTATTGTAAATTTTACCCTCAGGGCATTTCTTTCCAGGTGTGAGAGAGAGTTTAATCTCTCCATCCCAAAAAAGTAAACCCATACGATTAAAGAGATGGGGCAGGGGATCCAGATGATGCTCAAGTGTGGAGAGGCGGGGAATTCGAAGATGGGGAGTGCTAACTAGCTGCGGGAAAAATCAGATCCTTTGGTGGGAATCTTCCTAAGAGCTTCGCTCCACGGAGTCAGGATTGGTAGATCAGAAGGCTGGCTGTGGAGTTCCCTGGTGGCTCAGCAGGTTAAGGATCCAGCACTGTCACTGCAGCAGCTTGGGTTGCTGCTGTGCCGTGAGTTTGATCCCTGGCCTGGCAACCTCCACACACCATGGCTGCATCCAAAAAAAAAAGCAATGCTGGATGTTTCAGGTCTGCACATGTCAGCACAGAACGGGGTTATTCCTGACAAAGAGACAGTGTTCTGCTCATCAGAACTGAGACTATGGCTCCCAGCAAGGCTGCCTACGGGCTGGGGGGCTTTGGGTAGAGTTTAGTCCATGAGAGGAGCAGCCTAAACCACAAACTTGAAAACAAAGTCCTGGGCAACCAAAGGAAAAAGATGTAGCGAGAAAGCCCCACGCTTCCAAGGGTCTTATTTAGCGAATTACTTATCTTCCCACTCATCATGCAACTGCAGTCAAGAATGCAGGATTAGTCTGACAACATTGTCTTATTACAGAGGGCTGGTTAAGTTCAGTGCGGTGTAAGCAGGAAGCACACACAGATAAATGGGAGGGATTTTCCTCCCAGGGAGGAAGTCACGACAGAGGGTACACTTTGGGAAGGGAGGTGAAAGGATGAGGATGTGAGAAGCAGGTGTGTGTGGGGGTCATCTCTACTTCATCAAGGTGCTAATTACAGGGTGCGTGGCCGGTGCTTGTTCACGAAGCTGCACTCGGGACAGCCTAACAGGTTAATAGCAGGTTAACAATAATTCTAACGTTTCTTACAGGATGAGCATACTTATTCCTTTCTTTCCTTGGAAATGGGGAAAGTGGGTGAAGCTGGAGTGAAGCAGACAGTTCTGTTAATAAAAATGAGCACTTCCAGGAGTTCCCGTTGTGGTCCAGCAGAAACGAATCCGACCAGGAACCATGAGGTTGCGGGTTCGATCCCTGGCCTTGCTCAGTAGGCTAAGGATCCGGCGCTGCCATGAGCTGTGGTGTAGGTCACAGATGTGGCTCGGATCCCGCGTTGCTGTGGCTGTGGTGTAGACTGGCAGCAATAGCTCCGATTAGCCCCCTAGCCTGGGAACCTCCATATGCCGCGGGTGCAGCCCTAAAATGACAAAAAAGACAAAAAAATTAAAAAAAAATGAGCAGTTCCAACTCTGGGCCCTGCTTAGAGTCAGGGGCCGAAGTTCACGGCTGGTGAGTTCAGTGGCATCAGCAAATAGGCTATCCATATTTATTAAGCACCTTCTGAGCATCAGGCACTTTCAATGGAAAAAGTGTGAATCGGGGCCTCTGGACAGGTAATAGAAAAAACTCAAAGGAGCAAAGCAGGAAAATTCTATTCTCAACTTTGGAAAAAGGGGCAAGAAAGGGCCAAAGTGACTCTGACTCAACAGAACACAAAAGGTCCCCCAATGCTAGACATCGAGTAACTCAGGGCAGAATTCATTAGCTCTGATGGACCAAACACATAGGATTGAGTGCTGAATCTGCCCATCAGCCAAAAAGCGCACTGCTGAAGTATGAAGGGAAGCATTCGAAATTTACACACTTAGGTCTGCTCTGCCGATGTGTTAAAGTGAATACGGCAGTTCCACCCACCGACACTCTTACTGGACAATGACCATTTTCTCCAGGTTTCAGGTGTATCTGAACCTTCTACCCCCACAGTACCCAGTTCCTTCGCCAAACCACTGTGCTCTATTCAGCGTGTGCTCTACCTCCTTCAAAAACTTCCCCGGTTGGCTCCAGGGGAAGGCACTCCGACAACGACGAAACTCTTGCATTACAAACACACTGGTGCCACTCCCCATCCCCAAGGCCTAATGCTGGGATTCTTCCTTACTTCCAGAGGCTTTTGAGCTGGCCACGGGAGCCCCAGCACACATACCTCCACAGAAATGTCGTCCCTCGTGGCCAAGCTCTGGCTGACAGCGGCCAACGAGGCCTGCTCGATGTCCCGGATGCAGCGGTTGATGCTGTCAATGGAGTAGTCGCACTCCCTCTGTCCAGGAGCCTTGTCCCTGGAAGGGACAGAGCAAGTCAAACACAGACGCCACAAAGCTCATTTCCACGAGTTCCCGTCATGGCTCAGTGGAAATGAATCTGACTGTGTCTATGAGGACGCAGGTTCGATCCCTGACCTCGTTCAGTGGGTTAAGGGATCCAATGTTGCCATGAGCTGTGGTGTAGGTCACAGACACGGTTAGGATCTGGCGTTGCTGTGGCTGGGGCGTAGGCCAGTGACTACAGCTCCAATTCAACCCCTAGCCTGGGAATGTCCATATGCCTCTGGTAAAGCCCTAAATAGACAAGAAAAAAAAAAAAACCCGAAAAAACAAAACAAAACAAAACAAAAAAGCAAGCAAAATATATCTAAGGAAAGGGCTGAATTCCATGTTGTGGGGTATTAAACTTGGTCAACTTCAGAAATGTTTTATCTCTTCCGGGGATGATTTTTTAGGCTCCTACTGTTCTGAGGAGTTTAGAGATGCCCAGAGTTACTGTGGGACCTAGAACATTCTTCCTATCTCATTAGCAAAATAAAGAGTAACCCCAAGTCCTGCTAAATAAACAGTGGTACTCTCTGCTTAAGCTCCAAGGTATGCACAATATAGAACAATGGTTAGAAGGACTGGGACTAAAGCAGTCAGGCCTGGGGACGACCTTGAGAATGTGACCTAAATGCCTTTCCACCTGAAACCTCTCACCAGTAAAATGGAGACAATGGCAACCTCTACTTTACATGGTTGTTGTGATGAACACACAATGTAATGCAGATAATAAGCGTGGAACAATATCTAACTTATATTCTTGTGACAAGTGCTACCACTGGTTCCAAAGAGGTGAAGAAAAAGATGATAATAACGACTGACATTGCTATTAAATAAAAGTCCTGATGGGCTTATCCCCTTCCCGCCCCGCTGGATGCAGGCCCCCAGCAATTTCTGGAGGAGATACTAACCTGATAGATGTGATGAGACTCTTGATGGAGTCAGACACAGTGTGGGAATGCCCGGCGAGCACAGACCAGGTGGGCGGGTCTTTGGGGTTGATGGCCAGTGAGCGCGCAGTGCGGATGAGGTAAGATGAGCTCTCTAGCATGGTCTTGGCTGAGACCAGGATTGGTTCCTGTGCCTGGGAACCCTGAGACCAAAGAGCAGAAGGGTCAAGGGCAGGCTGTGGTCAAGGGCTGCAGACCAAGTGAAGGACATGGACCCTGGAAGGTCCTGCTCTTTACCAAGTCCCCACCTCTGTCCTTTGAATGGAGACAGAGGGTAAGGACCCATGGAGACCGGCCCACGTGAGGCCTAGATGGTGAGGACAATGGGCCACTCCTTAAATATTCTCTTTGAGTGTGACATATACCAAGAAAGAGTCAGCTCCAAACCTATACAGAGAGATTGTTCTCAGCTTATAAAGCCAAGACATTACCTCTTATGAGACGTCAACAGAACAGAAACAGACTCACAGGCATGGAAAACAGGCTTATAGTTGCCAAGAGGGATAGGCGGTGGGGGTGGGGAGGGATGGACTGGGCGTTTGAGGTTAGTAGATGAAAACTCTTACATTTAGAATGGATAACAATGAGGTCCTACTGTATAGCACAGAGAACTATATCTGGTCTCCTGTGATAGAACATGATGGAAGATAATACGAGAGAAAGAGTGTGTGTTTATGTTTGACTGGGTCACTTTGCTGTACAGCAGAAATTGACACAACATTGTAAATCAACTATATTTTAATAAAATAATTCAGGAATTGGAGTTCCCGTTGTGGCACAGCAGAAATGAATCCAACTAGTATCCATGAGGATGTGGGTTCGATCCCTGGCCTCGCTCAGTGGGTCAAGGATCAGGTGTTGCTGTGAGCTGTGGTGTAGGTCGCAGATGAGGCTCAGATCCTGCATTGCTGTGGCTGTGGTGTAGCCCAGCAGCTGTAGCTCCAATACAACCCCTGGCCTGGGAATCTCCATATGCCATTGGTGCGGCCCTAAAAAAATAATAAAAAAAAATTTAGGAAGACAATACATGTACGGATATGGAGATTCACAAACTCTACACGTATCATCCCTGACAACGATTACAGTGCCCTACATACCGAGAGAGAGTTTGTGGAATTCTTAATTGTTCATACTCATTCAGTGCCACTCAAAACTAGGCCGAGACTGCAATATTACCTTTGCTGCAAAGACTTCCTACCTCAGAGCTGATCTGGGCAGGAATGCTGACAAACTCAGGGTTGGACGCGAAGGCTGTCAAGTTCTCCACAGCTTCGATCAAGGGGGCAGTGGCAATTCGACACTTATTGCGATTGTCTTCGGAGAAATCCCCATCCAGCGCCTGATGGGAGAAAACACGGGGATCGCTCCTGGGCCACAGCAATCACCTCCCAGCAAAAAAGAAGGTGGTTTGATGGGAATACTGAACATGTCTGGTGAATTCATCAACAGCGAGTAAGAACTAATTACAGAGACTTCTGCTATCAAGCGGAGGAGCTTAGCGAGCAAGTATAAGGAATAAAGCTACGCGTGTGGCCCACAGGCCAAATGACCTCACAGTTTATCGACTCCCCACTCACCTGATTCCAAGAGCACCCCGCTCCCTGGGAGCCAGGCTGCCCGTCTCTGCGGCTGATCCACTTCCTTCCCGTCTGAGACTATAACCCATTGGCTCTCCCCCTCCTTTCCCACCGCACGTAACTCTATTATTCGCCCAAACTACAGGAATGCTTTACACCGGGGAGCACTTCCAACTTCCAAGTCATTTTTACCAGGGTGTCCCCGAATGACTGATGGAGCGAGGGCTTCCGTATTGCCGCTGGGAAATGAGCAAAATGGAATCCGATGGGGAAAAACAGACGGGAACTATCCCCAGTGGTATGGATGAAACGCACAAATGCAATATTTAGGTGAAGAGGCCAGACACAACGGGGTTCGCACTGGATGATTCCATCTGTGTAAAGTACGAAATCAGATGAAACTAACTCAGGGTGTTGGCAGCCAGGTCACCCTTTAGAGCCAGTGAGACTGAAGGACTACCAAGGGGGCATCTGGTGGATGTCAGCTTGGGAAAATTCAGGGCGCACATGTGTTTTTTGTCTAGGTATCTTTTGCTTCAACAGTTTTTTCCTTTCCTTTTTTTTTTTTTTTAAATTTAAAAAGAGCAGTAACACAATGGCCTGGAATGAAAAGTCTCATCACAATTAATGGCCTGAATGGAAGACAAGCTAGGCCAGTGGCCGGCGATGCGTGCCAGGCTACCCCCCAGGGTTGACCCTTGGATGCAAGGTTCCCCAACCCTGGACTCTACCTCCTCAAGACCAAGGCAGTTAGAACCAACAGCCTGTGACCCAGCGGCGACAGCCCCGCCTCCCAGCAAAGGGCTACATTGGAGAAGGCAGGTATGTTGGTAGAAGGATGTAAATTTCCTTGTTAAATGACCAATTAAACATTTACTTTAACCATTCTGAGCAACATACAAAAGCCAGTTTAGACAACTAGTGAACAAAAATCGGAGGCGTCAGCATTACGAAACAAACCGGATCTGGGATGGGAGCATTTCTAATTTTCAGGAAGGCAAGAGTAGGCAGGCACAGATAGTTTACAGGCTATTTGGATAACAACTATATTCAAACTAAGTCTTGGCAGCTTGGGACAGTAATCATATGTCCACCATGCTAATATTTTCAGAGGAATTCCCTTACTCCTGGCTATTTTACCGTCTTCGTTAATACTGTACATAGTTTCCCTCTGCTCATGCCCTTCGCCGCCGGATCGACACTGACCTTGACCCTAATATCGCCCATTCTGCAGTTTTTCCAAGCCCATTGGGAACCCTCTGTGCCTGCTACTTACTCACATAGATGGCCTCACTGTCATTCACATACTGAGTGACGTTTAATAGCACCTGTTAGCTGCACCCAGCCCTGCACTGGTGACATGACAGTCAACCCTCTTGGCACCCCCGCCTTGTTGCACTATTACCATCACTGACTCCTTGAGGCCAGGCCCTACCGGGCTTCAGAGCAATCTGGGAATAGAGCGGGAGGCAAGGTGGGCACCACGCACCACGAGTCGTCAGAAGTGGCCCCAGCACAGGCAAACCCGGGAAGTAGGCAGACGGTAGCAGTGGACTTCGGCAACAGGGGAACTCGAATCGCAGCTTCACTCATCACACCCCCTCCAGCTGGAATGATGGGGCTGCTGGCTCAGCGGAAGATGCTGAGCGTCTCTGTGGTGCTGCTCATTGCTCCTGCTTCTTGCCTCCCTGCACGCCTCCCGTCCTCTCCTCTACTTTCCACAAAGCTCTCTGCCTGCTAGCAAGGCGGATCGAGCCACTAACACTTAGTTGAACTTATTGAAAATGACAAGATAATTACCCCATGTAAATCTCAAGGAATGGTTTTCTCATTGTGCACCAACAGGATGAAGAAAGGAATTTTTTTTGAGCCTTGGCCCTAAAAATCACATATCGCACAGCCCCACTGATGGCCAAGGGCAAGACCCTGAAGAGCAGGGACGGTGAACTAGGACTCCAAACTCCAATCCACCACATTTTTCCATCTTCAAGAGGAAGCAGCTATTTCCCACAAAGGCAGCATTTAGCATCAGAAAAGATGGTTGGTTTACGTGGCTAGCATTTCACAGCTGAATGCTGCTTCCACTTGGGGAACCCCAAGCCACCCTAGTCAACTAAATACTCCAATCTGGCCACGGGTGACATCTCATGCAGGCAGGACAGTTTTCATGTGGACATTCCACATCACAGAATGTCTAACGCTCCAGCTCTAACAGCGTGTAAAGAGTAAAGCCACTTAGCCGAACGCCCAGGCCCCATCGGGACGAGGGCACGCTCCATCCTGGGCCAGCTCCTCTGAATGTCCTCACACAGGGATCGGGAGAAACGATTTCTGCCTGGGCACCAGAATCAAAGCTGCACGGACTTAGGGGTGAGAGGAGACGTTAAGGATCATTTATCCCAAAGCTCAACGTTTCGGTGATTGATAAAACCCACACCTAGAAAGCGATCAGCTATGGCAAGCTCATGGCTCAGACCAGAAGCCCAGGCCCCCGGTTCCCCTCCCTCCCATGGACCTCAGACAAAAGCAAGAAGAATTAGGCATAGGAAGCCCAAGAGGGTTTCTTCCCTTTTTTTTTTTCTTCTCAAGAAACAGACTTTGCCAATGCGAACAAAAGGACAATCAAGAAAAAGTACTTACAGCTGCATTAAAACCATTACTGGGAGCAGGAACTGGTGTCTCTGGGATGCACTGGAAAGGCTTAATCGCTGAACCCTGAGCTTCACCTCCTCCGTGAGAGGCAAGGCCGTGTTCCAACTTCTCAGCCCAACAAAAGCGGCTGTTGCACAATTTCGACCTGGCACCCAAACCCGACTGTCTGCACATTTAAAATAACATTCCATTCCACGCATCTGATCTGAGGCGAGGGAAGGAGCCGACTGGAGACAGAAACAGTCATGGGCCCCCAGGGTTAAGGGTCTGTGTGCTTCTCACTTGGCCGGCATTGAATGCTAGCCTGGCAGGGAGGAGAGTGCACATATTTATTCTTGCTGAGCCATGTTCTGGGATTGCGAAGAATGCCATCAGTAAAGATTTACAATTCTGATTCCTGGAGGCAGACTTTCTAATGGGTGCTGATAACCTGCTCTGAGGTCATCGGCTCCCTGCTCTCCAGGGCTCCCTCCCTCACCTCCCCCCCGCCCCCCATCTCCACCCTATTCCCCTCCTCTCTCTGACCATAAGGGTGTGGTAGCTGGGCTTTAGGCTTAGGCACATCCTTGTGGTTTAAAGGGGGGAAAAAAGCACCAAGAAGTCTAACACCGAGAGCAAAATGCAGAGAGGGTGGCAGCTGTCTCGTGTACTTAGGGAATTAAATATGCATTTGTTTTGCTCTCCAATGGGATTCTTAACCATTCCTTAACTCAGGAAATCTACCTAGGACGGAGGGCTAGAATGAACTGACCTTTCCCGTTTTCCTATTAGTAAACCACAAACAAAGCTCACTGTCCCCAGTAACCTTGCACGCCCTTTGGGTATTGAAAAGCCAAGCGATTTCAGCACGTTGAGGGGCAAGAGGGTTGCTGCTGCTCCTGGCGCAGCTCTGCTGATCCTTGGGGTGCTCGTGGGAGAGGTGGCCTTCAACCTCTGCAGGTACCACACCCTGCATGCCCCCCTGAGATTTCCGCACAGGCCTATCTTTCAGACCATCACGGGAGCTCACTTGCCGCAGGGAATTTCAAAGAGGGGTTGCCACTGAGAGGAGCATCTGAGAGGAAGATGAGATCTTAACCTGGAATAGGTGAGGACTGAAAACGGAGGAGGAGGCAGAAAAGAAAGGTTTCCCAGAATCTGTACGGCATAGTTTCTTGGCTTTTTCCCTCCCGGTCCATCTAAATATAGTCTGGCTTTGACAATCAGAAAAGGGCCACGTTTAACTGAAATACGCTGATTATACAGCAACCAACAACGACGTCACAGCTTTTAGATTCCACTGCAGTCTCTCCACCCCGGCCCTCCCCAAACTTGCACACAAGCACTGTAAACGCACCCAGGTATTTCTTTCCAGGCTGGTGAGGCAGTGTAGCCTCTCCCCACAGAAGATGGGAACTGCAGGCCAGGGGCCAGTGCGGGAGAACTGGGCTGAATTCCGATCCACCACGTACTGGCTGAGTCACGCTGGGACAGTTACTTAACCTCTTTGTGCGTCAGTATCTGGATTGTAAGACGGGGATGACAAGCAAGGGGTGGTTGTGGGGACTGAAGGAGTGATATACACAGAACACCTGGAGCGGGCTTTGCGCACACTAAACATTTAAAAATGTAACCTGTGGAGTTGCCTGGTGGCCTAGTGACCCTCACCACGGCATTGTCACGGCTGTGGTGAGGATTCGATCACTGGCCCGGGCACTTCCATATGCCACGGGCACAGTCAAAAAAATGTAAACTTGATTCATTTCTAATACTTAAACTCTGATGGTAATTAAGAAAAGCTGCCATCAGGATTTTGGAGACACCTGGGCAGAAGCTTTAATTTGTATATTATTGGTCATTATATAAGGTTGTTATCTTCAACCTATCTTATTATCTTCAAATAAGTAGGCTTTGTTTATTTTTATTTTTAAGATCTTGTGTAAACAGCTGAGAAATTGCTGACGGGGGTAACGGCCCCGCGGCTCTCGCCTGCCCACCTCCAACCGCTGCTGGGCCGCGCGGTCTCTCCTTGGCTCCGGCTTGGCTCAGCCTGTTGCCCAGTTTCTCCACGTGACTAAACTGGCTTCACGGAGTGCAAGGGAAACGAGGTGTGTGGTGTTCTGTCCTCTGGAGAGGGCAAGGAGAAGCCCTATTACTCCAGGATGTCCCAGCACCAGAGCCGAGCGTCCTAGCGCAGGGAGCCTGAGAACCCTGAAGTCGGCGTTAAGCCCTGGTTGCCTTTCCCTCCTACATATTCTGGTTCACACAGAACTACCAGTTTGTCTAGTTCGCCTTCCATGATCACCTCCTCTGGGGGCACTGGGTTCTTTGCCTTGGTGTCCCAGGTAAGGCTTACTAGATTTGTGGTCTGATCTCCCGGCCGCTACTACTACAGCTAAGCTACTGCAATTCCCTCCTCTCAGGGGACGCCTGCCCTGCCTCCCCTCACCTGTCCAAGGCCACTCACACACAGATGAACTCGGTAAAGCACGGGATGCTCTATTTTAAGAAGCTGATGCTCCATTTAAAACATTTAAACAATTGGAGTTCCCGTCGTGGCTCAGTGGTTAACCAGTCCGACTAGGAACCATGAGGTTGCGGGTTTGATCCCTGGGATCATTCAGTGGGTTAAGGACCCAGCATTGCCGTGAGCTGTGGTGTAGGTTGCAGACGCAGCTTGGATCCCGCGTTGCTGTGGCTGTGGCGAAGGTCGGCGGCTACAGCTCCTGTTAGACCCCTAGCCTGGGAACCTCCATATGGCGCGAGTGCAGCCCTAGAAAAGGCAAAAAGACAAAAACAGAAACAGTTAAACAACTATCAGCAGAATAGACACCATAGGAGAGATTAAATTGAGTTTTTTAGATGAAAGTGATTTTCCCAACAAGTTCCCATTCCTCTCTCCCTCGCCCATCTCTCTTGGTCCAGAGATATTTAGCGACCACGGCAGGGCCCTCGGCCAGCCCATCACAACCAGCCCCTACTGAGCACACGCCTCCCCACACGCTCTGCAGAAGGCTGGTAGAGACCAAGGCTCATCATTTTGCATAGCCAATACCTTTATCACTCATGAATCCTCCTCAGTGACTTACATCATGAGACTGAATTAGATGCCAAACTTCACCAAAAGCAAGTCTTAGATTCGTCCCGTACCTCTTTTCCCTTGCAAGAGGCATTACAGGGATCCCCAAGCTTCAGCTCAGCGACCTACCTTGATGGTCTTCACCAGGTTGGCAGTGCTGTTGGCCACCTCCTTGGCTGACTGGACGAAGTGCCTCTTGGCCACCGGGTTGCCTGTCTTGGACGAGGCGATGCGGCATGCATTGCACAAAGCTGAGGTGTGCTTGGCGACGATCGTGGCAGCTGACAGAACCTACAACGCAGGGACCGGGTTGAGGGCACCCCATGCTTCACTGCAGAGGAATCTACCTGAGTCCCGAGCCCTGGATTCCCCTTCAACTCACATGTCTCAGGCTCCTATAAATAAAACCCATATTTCTAGCTCTGCGGTCCCTGGAAATCACTCCAAGAAAGGAGAAGGCAAGAATCAAGAAGCCAGAGAGAGCACACAAAGGAATGGAAAGGAGATGCTGATGCAGTGGTGGGAGTGGGCTGGGCTCCATCTCAAAGGAGATGTAGGTGGCTACCCTTGGGGTCCCCTGGCCAGAGGGATATGGTCCAGGGTCTAAGCCAGCTCTGCCCACCAGACATATAGGGCAAAACACTTATCTATTTTAAAGTTTTCTAGTAGCCATGTTGAAAGAAGTATAGAAACAAAGGATATTATTTTAAATAATATATTTTATTTAACTTGATATAGTCAAACTATTTCATTTCACTATGTAATCAATTTAAGCATATTAAGATTTTACATTTTTTTTCTTTATTATCCTACTAAGTCTTTGAAATCCGGTCTGTGTTTTACACTTAGAGCCCATCACCGTGTGGACCAGCTACATTTCAAGTGCTTATCAGCCACATGAAGCTAGCAGCCTCCACATAGGAGAGTCCAGGTCCTGACGAGTAAAGCAACCATCAAGGGGCATGGGCTCCTTCCTCACCCCAGGTGGGCTGCAGCCACCTTGTTAAGGGGTTTCACTCAGGAATCTTCCATGCTCTACCCCCACCTGCTCTTCTGAATCCACTTGATCCACTTTGCTGGGGCTGCTAACACCCCTGTGGGCCTTAACCTGACAGGTGAGGAACCTCAGGTGCACTGATGCCTGTCTCAGGGGCAGACAATCCCTGTAGTATTTCCTCTCCTGGGTTCTTCTCCTGCCTCGAGAAAGCTGGTCCTCAGGTCAACAGCGGGTGTGCCATTGACAGTCTGCCCCTGCGAGCCCCCAGGGGCCAGCGTTCTTCCTTTTTAGCACACAATTCTTGAATAACTCAACGGGATCCATGTTACTCGTGTATCAGAAACATCATGGAACGTCACACATGCTCTCTAGTTCTCAGACGTCTCTGTGGCTCCTTTTGTGCTATGGATTCTGACCCAGCTCTAGGGCCTGGCTCAGTGCCGGAGAATTCATCATACCTTCCTCCGTGCCTCGCTGGAACTGTCATCCCATCTCCCAAACTCTATCCCACAGTCAGAGTCAAGGGGGCAGGGATCTGGTCTCACTCATGACGACCCTTAGAGCTGAGCATAGCATAAGCCCTTGACGTGTGTCCCCTGCACTGAATGAATGGAATTGTTACACTCCTGATGAATCTAGCTGCGATCACGCCACACCGAATGCCTTCCAGCACGCCATTCCAAAGCACCTGCCCGTTTCCACTTGCACTACATGTTGCAATATCCCCCTAGGTCATGACCTAGAGTGCTGCCTTGAGCTGGCTTTGCAAGCTCTGAAAGAAGGTATTCTCTACTCACCTCTCCCACCACCCACCTCCAAGAGCTCAAGGGCTCACAGACTTCACATCCTTGCCTCATGGTTACCTGTGATGGGCTGCTGCCAGGGTCCACCAGGTTCTGGCATGCCATCTGGATAGCCTGGTTTGCCCTGGCAAACTGGATGGGGTCCACAAGGCCCTGGTGGCCAGCTTGGCTGTTTGGATCCGAGATGCCAACCAGGTATGCAGCCTGGAAGGGAGAAGGAAAGCCACAGCTCAGGTTCTCTGCCTGACTAAGGGGGACCGTGGTCCCACAGTGCACGTGCGGCAGTCACTCTCACCGCTGCCAGTGCAAGGCGGTCAGGGTCATCTCATCAGTAAGGGTTTAAGGATGGACAGGCTTATGACCACTTGGGCCAGAAGGAATCTGCCACAGACTTTTTGGAATAAAGTCTCCTTGTTCTTAAGAAAGCCTCAAGAAGCTCTTCCATGGGGCATGACCAAGGACGGATGCAGTTCTGAGTGCTCTGGCAGCCACCTTGTGATCGTGAGGCTCACTCTTTGGCTGGAAGATGGGAGAGGGAAAAAGATTGGATGTAGACTAATGGCATGGAGCTTCTGGGTAGGCCAACCCTGGAGCCTGCCCTACACAAGAGTTTCTCATTTAATAGCCTAATGCATACTTATTGTTTAGGAAAGTATTTCAAACAGTAAGTAAGAATGAGTAAGAAAAAAAAAAAAAGGCAATATTTGGGGAGTTCCCTGGTGGCCTAGTAGTAGGATTCAGCAGTCACTGCTGTGGCTCAGATTCAATCCCTGGCCCAGAGAACTTTTGCATGCCATGGTCTTGGCCAAAAAAGTGGCAATATTTGGTCTCCAAGAAGATAAGAGTCTGCAAGAGAAGGTCTTCTCTTCAAACCTTTTGGATGTGTTAGCCAAGTAACAGGGAGAAAAGGAATCTGTGAGGGGGAATTCTAACCTCAACTCGTTTCCCAAGATGAGAGGGGAAGAAGGGGAGGCAATTTCATCCCTCAAACTAGGGATGTTTTTCTTTGGTTTAGTAAAATTGTCTAGGCTTCAGGTAATTGTCAAATGATAAATCCTTCAAGTTAAATGCTGACAGTTTTGAAAGTTCAATTACACAAGCCCAGTAATTACTGGAAACGCACAGGGCAGTCAAAGACCAGCCAGGAGCATGCCTGATCACGTCTCTGCATGATGGCATCTAATTTTTTTCTCGCTCTTACCCTAAAAAGACCATGACTAAGAGTTTCACAACTCTAAAGCCTCAGAAGGAATCTGAATTACGTAATACCTATTTTCCCCTCAAACAACTTATCTGTAACAATGGCCATTGGTGGCGGGGGGTGGGGGGTGGACCTTATGCTGGGTGTTCAGTGTTCAGTGTCCTCCCGGGCTGCTCTGCTCCTGGGGGATAATTAGCTGATGTTCTGTCTGAATGCCCAGCCAGTACAAGAGCCACCACCTTCCTCACGGTTTCTGCAGTGGTGGGTGGAGACAGAGCTGGAGCTGAAGCCCCCTGTGCCTCCAGCGGGGCCCTGGCAGAGGACACAGCTGCAAGGCCTGCACTGTGGGCCGCGGGGAGCAGTTCTTACCTGGGCTGCAGCCTCTGTCAGTCCACAGAGAGCCTTGGATGCAATCCCCACACATTCCCCAAAAGCAGGGAGGTCCCCGGTCTTGGCGTTCTGCGAAATCCCTGCCATTGACTCTCCCAGAACCTGCAAAACAAACCACCAGAAATATTCTGGTCAGCATTCTTTCAGACCATAGGGTTGAGGGGCTACACTTTCAAGGTGCATGTTCAAGGCTACGAAATTCACAAATACTTGCCATTATTTGCCTTCATATGCAATAAGAGCTTCAAGATAATGATATCATTTCCGTTCCACAAAGAAAAATAAATAGTGAAAGTATGAAGCTTTCATCCCAAAGGTATTGATATCTTAAGGAGATAGAGTTAATATGTGCACATCAATAAAATAAAATCTATACAGGGCATCCCAGGGGTGAACGGTCTAAACTGAGAACTTTTACTTCCCAGAATATAAAAATCAGGCCTATCTACCAAGCCGTAGGTGAAGTCATACCCGGAAAGCAGAAGCCACACGTACCCTTCCTGATGTAATTCACTTATTTGTTGACAGCAACATTTAAATCTATCTTTGTTAGGACCTATACATATTGAGAGACAGACAATCTGGACACTAAGGCTACATTTTTTTTTTTTGTCTTTTTGCCTTATCTAGGGCCATACCTGCGGCATATGGAGGTTCCCAGGCTAGGAGTCTAACAGGAGCTGTAGCCGCCGGCCTTCGCCACAGCCACAGCAACGCGGGATCTGAGCCGCGTCTGCAGCCTTCACCACAGCTCACGGCAACACCGGATCCTTAACCCACCGAGCGAGGCCGGGGATCGAACCCACAACCTCATGGTTCCTAGTTGGATTCGTTAACCACTGAGTCACAACGGGAACTCCACTAAGGCTACATTTTTAAAGTATTTCTCCTTACTTTGAAAAGCATTGGTATATTCTTTTCTTAGAGGTCTTTAAAAGGGAGGTTAGTATTCAGAGTCCAACCCAGAGAGGTCAAAAACCTTGCACAAGGTCAGAGAGAAGGTCACACGAGCAAAGGCAGGACGTCTGCCCCATATCTGCTCCTGTGTGTTCTAGGGGTTTCCTTATGCCACAGGAAGGCAGGTCCTACTTTCCAGGATCACCGATCTTACAAACGAAGGATGTTCAACAGAACTCTTTAGACAGACTATCACATCCAGGTCTAGAACCCAACACAGAGCACTTGGTCAAGAAGCCATCTTGGATGGGGAAAAGAAATTCCCTAATTGCTTAGATATACAAGATAATCCAGTTTATATGAAGACGTGCAAAGCAAAGAAGTTGTTCACCCTGCATCCCTCTTTACAAAGAAGGGTTTCTTTGGCTCTGTGTTAAGACATATGCCTCCTCCCTTTAGACAATCCATAAAAGATGCTAAGGCAGAACAAGCTCTACTAGTCTCAGCCCAACTCAAAGCAAGCCCTCCTGATGTCACCAGTACAGCTGTCTTTCCAAAGCTAATGTAAAAATAACATAAATGCACATTCGTGCTCCAAGTACAAAGCCAAATTATAACTGCCTGATATCCAATCATCTTCCTTGCATTTCATTTTAACCTGATTTTGAGGCATCATCAAAAATACTGGTATTACTATCATAGCTAAGTGTCTTCTCAACCTTTTAAAAATAATTGCTCGGTTGAGAAGTCTTCTAGATTGCCACCCACATCAAATTAAGCACTAAGAGGTAAGGTTTTGTTGCATAAGGTGAAAACTTGGAGAAGAGAGGACACACACCATTGTATTGTCTTATTTTCACTGTTCTCCCCACCCCTGCTGAAAAGAAAACCCCACCATTTTTCACTCCCCTTGAGAATGCACGCCATGGATCCCTGGTGAAAAGAACACACAAGAGGGTCTCTTATAAGCCAAGGTCATTGAAGGGCTTTCCCCAAAAGTACAGTCCCAGAGGAAGGACATACATGATCTGATTCACAATACGACCCATTTGTGATAGGGTATAAACAATAGTTCTCAAACGGGGGCTTCTGGACCATGTGGGCAGGACCTGGGAACATGTCAGAAATGCACCATCTCAGGCCCTCCTCCAATCTACTGAATCAGAGACTCAGGGGTGTGGCTTAGCAATCTGTGCTCAATCGGACTCCCAGTTGCTTCCAGTGCACCTGAACCAAGGGCACCGCAACAAGGCTTTATCCCCAGGCAGCCATGCAGAGTGGCGACAGGCAGAGGCACACAAAGCACATCCAGATTCTTCCCCACAATGAGGAGGGATGCTAACAGCTCAGAAAGGCTTACCTTGGAGTTTTCCATCACACTTTCAATGCAGTCAAAGTAAGAGAGGTCACTAACGGGTTCATTTGGATTGTCTAGCATCCCCTTGACAGTCTGCAGAAGGAGAACACAACGGAAAAGTAAGCAAGTGTTACAGAATAAGGGAAATTCAATGTAAAACACCAACTCTCAAATTCCCCTCCACAGACAGGATTCTGGTCATGATCACTCAGGATCCAGATTCTGGAGGGTACTTTAGATCACAGTGTCTGCGACTTCAGATTTCTTGTAAGCCACACCACCCTGAGTGGGATGGGGCTGTCTCAGATCAAGCTTTGACAGAGAGGAGAATCTCATTTTTCAAATCTGAAGGAGAAGCATGGTATCCACAGAAGGTGGGAGATTTTCTTTTTCTTAAAGATATCGAAAAGTTAATGGAAGGCAAAAATATTCATGGTGAATGAGCACAATTTCTCTGCTAGAGAAATTTAAATCTCAAGGACCCACTGATTTGTTACTTCATTATCAGTAGGGCCATCAGTTTCCAATTTTGGAAACTTTGAATGGGGAGGCATGAAAGAAGGTAACTCCCCAAAACTGCCCCCAAGGATGGCCCATTTGTTTTTAATTTAGAAAGTATGCAGAATGTTAGGAGTACCCATTGTGGTGCAGCAGAAATGAAACCGACTAGTACCCATGAAGACTTGGGTTTGATCCCTGGTCTCGCTTAGGGGGTCAGGGATCCGGCATTGCCATGAACTTGTGGTGTAGGTCACAGATGAAGCTTGGATTCCATGTTGCTGTGGCTGTGGTGTAGGCTGGCAACTGTAGCTCCGATTTGACCCCTAGCCTGGGAAATTCCACACACCACAGGTGCGGCCCTAAAAAGCAAAAAAAAAATTTAAAAAATAATTAAAAATAAAAAGTGTATTCAACATGCTGAATCTTGTCTAGATGCCCATCAAGGAACTGGGCATGGGGCTTGCTTCCTTATCTCCAGTGATTGCCGAAAATCACTGCTAGCTTTCACGTTGCAATAACCTCTGAGCATCACTTATGAGGGACTTTTCCAGGGGAGGAAAGTCTGGAGATACAGCCAACCTCCTTCCCACTGAGTGAGAATGTACCTTAGGACCTACTGGCCTTGGGGACACTGCCAACAAAAAGACAGGGCCATGTGAGTGACTAAGGATGGGGGAGGGGAAGTCATGGTGAAAATGCCGACTCAGTCAGAGATCTGAGGAGGGCGGCACAGGGGAGTTCATTTTATTGAAGAAACTCCTCCCACTCTTTGGATAACCCAAACTGCCTCAGTAACTATAACAGTGAAATAGTCATAATTTCGGCAACCCAGGGTACCGTCAAGGGACAGAGGATTTGCATTTGGGCCAAAAGACTTCATTTAGGTCACCAGACCATTTGCAAATATAAATACATCACTTATATTTGCAAATGTGAACAGACCAGGACAGGGGAGTAACTCACGCAACGCAGGAAACATTCTCCCCGTTTTCCGAATGCTTCGGTCTCATGGTAACAAGCCTCTTGTCACTTTCAGCTGTGGCGCTGGCCTATTGCCATCGGCAGACTGGGGCCTTGAGCAAACCCTTCAGAAGTTGCAATCCACCCTCCCTCCACACACCGCCCTCTCGGGCACGGTGGGGATTCCTGTTCAGAAAACTAAAGGTACCCTGGGTACAACTAACCCATATCTTCGGATAACCATTTGGCTGTTTCAATCAAACCTGAATTGGTTAGGACTGCTCTATGTAAAGTAGGCACACTGATTTTATTTTTATCTGCACGCATTCTATGAGCCTAAATTAACTTTCCATTCAAAATAAACCCTAAGTATGAATATAAAGTGATAAACACTCATGCTGTGTTCTGGGCCACTAGGTGCCCATGGCCAGCTTGACAGTATAGTAACAAGTGTCACCCTGGATTTTCTATAAAGCGCCCCTACACATTACAAAGTAAAATGTATGGAAAATTACTCAAAAACCACATCTATCCTGGCTTCTCCCCAATACCCCAGAATAACCGCTCCAAACCATTTTTAGGTAGAAATTGCTTATCTTCAGCATACACTCAATACCATAAGCCTCTCCCTGTTTGAAATGAAGAATTCCTTTAGCAAAATAACTCTCATCTTAGTGAAACAGGGAAGCAGGGATGATGATGCCAGCAAATCTGATTTTACTGCACTCCCTTCCCATCTGGATTAGAACCTTGGCCAATTTGGCCAACTATGGAACAGTTTCCCAGGAAAAATAAAAGGCAGGAACAGAGAAGAAAATGACCCTGGAAAGAAAGGACAGATAGACACGCATGCTTCAAGCCGCAGCAGCCCTTCCAGGCACCCACCTCGAGCTCCCGCAGGGCGTTATCGCACTCCTTCTGGCCCGGAGCTTGCTGGGTGCACAGCGTGATGAGCTGATTGATGCTCTCTGTCACAGCTCTGTGGCCGAAACGGAAAGAGCGTTTTGTGTTTGGCTTTGTAAAGATCAACAGTCATTTCCCCAACGTTTTGCAGGTTCACTAGAAATACAATTAATTCGCTATAAAAGGCCCCCTGAGAGCTCTTCCGCAAGGCTGGAAACAACCAAAAATAAAGCCCAGCCAGGGAAGAGAGAATGAGAGTCTCGGCCTTGCTTCTCATTATTCATTTGATTCACACTTAAAAGCACTGTTTGTTCTCCTAAGAAAGTATGACTGTCTTTTCATACATCCACAAAGGAGAATTTCCAACAAAGTTGCAAATGGCAAAGAGCTCATATTAAGACTGTTTTCAATATCCTGCACTAGCAGGCCACAACGAATAGGAAGGACTGTGTGAGCTAAGCTATTCTGGACAGGCTTTGTCAAGTTTGGCCTGTTTTGTATATTTTAAAACAGGCACACTGTAAATTGCGCCTTATGATTTTAAAACCTCTTCTTTCTGTTCATCTCCACATGACTGACCAGTTCCTAGAAGCTAACCCCAAATTATTCTTTAAGAGAGCTATTTTCTTTGTTCACATAAATAGGAATCAGCTACTCCTACATGACTTTACATGTGTTTCTATTCCTCTTAGAACTTAAGAGCAAGCCTCCAATTTTTTTCTATATTGGCAAGGGTTCCACCTGACCCGGGCAGCCCTTGTTTAGGTTAAGCCATGGTTAATTCAGAAAGGGATGGCCCATTTTGAGTTAATTTCTCTAATAAGTTATGAAATATGGATCTAGATTTTACTTGGGGGGAGGTGCATATGGACGTCTAATTATTCCAGGACCAGTCCATTTAAAATGCTCTCCTTTCTGCACTGAATTGCTTTTGTAACTTCGGTGACAATCAGTTGGCCATATTTATGTGGATCTATTCTGGACTCTATTCCACTGACCTGTGTTTATAACCTCTCACCCAACCACACTGTATCTTTACCTACGTCTTAAAATTGAATACTCTTGTTTTCATAAATGAAAAAAACAGAGAGGGATGAGATAAATCTCTAAGAGGATGCTACAAGTTGGGGTTAGAAATAAGACTTAAATCCACGCCCATCTGACTGCAAGGCTAGATCCATAACCATTTTTCTGCAGGGGACCCTGAATTCTATTCAGAGTCAGTAACCACTGCTGCTAACGGGCAACTTAAAATAAAACAAACAAAATCAAAATAGGACACACATTGCTGCTAATCATTAACACCGCCTAATATAAAGATGCCTCATTTTATTAGTTAAATTGGCTTTGCCGCTTCCCACAGAATATCAAATTAGATGGAAAATGATGTTGCCAATGTACAAAGGCAATCAGCTTAATTATTTGATGAGGAGCTACTGCTTTGAATTTTAAATTCAGATAGGGTGATGGGCAGAAGAAAAACATTCCTCAACTCAAAAAAGAATCCCAAAGTAGGTTTTAGACTCTAGTGATTAATTTACTTGAGGGAAAAGTGCTTAACTAAGCTGTGGTGGGGAAGCACTGGGTCCCGCAGGTGCAAAACAAAACAAGCATAACTGAGATAGCAGGACAAACCCTAGCTGGGACCACTCTGGAGGGTGCAGTTCACGATGCGTTCACTGGACGGGTCCCTCAGAGAGTCCAATGCATTCTGCGTGGCAGCTTGCAAGACACACTTCTCAGCGAACAGGCTGGCTGTGTCAACCTAACAAAGGGTGCACAAAGCCCCAACTGTGGTGACACAATAATCTGGGGCATATTTCCACAAATCACACAAGCTTTTCATTTAGCTTACTTCTTTCAGTATTTTCAGTTTATCAACATTTCTCCAAACTTAGTCTTTATATAAAGATTTTTCCACTAAAACCTAAAGTGTTCACCATGGGTGGATCCAGAGAATATACAGCTATTCAGTGTTCCTATTCTTTGAACTATATTTTAGAAATGAAAAATTTTCAAATAAAAACTTGGGGTTAAAAAGAAAAAAGTATACTAAGCGTTTATGGTTGGATAATCCACGAAAGTGCCAGCACAACATTGCTTGTCTCAGTGAGTCACTTGAGTAACTCTGATCCACGGCTAAGGAGCATTATTCAGCTCTCATTGATCCCATAACTCACTTGAGAGTGTGGATTACACAGGTATATAATAAACCTGGTGGTCAGAGGCAAGTGGCTATATAGATTTGACAAAGAAAAATAGAATTCTTACGCTTCAAACAACGGTACTTATTTATAAGAGCAGAGGATTAGAGGCAACCCAAATTCGCAGTGATAAAGGACTGACTAAATAAATAGAGAGACAACAACAGAATTCTGGGCACCCATTAAAAATCCTACTATCATATTCCTTATAGCACAGAGGAATATTCATGATGCAGAATTACATAAAATAAAACTCACAAAACAGTATAAACTATATGACCCATACCTGTAAAAATATATACACATATAAATATAATAATATAAATACACATATGCATGCCTGTAAAATATATATATATATAAACATAATAATATAAATATACATATGCATAGAGAACTGACAGAATGACATACCAAAATGTCAACAGTGATTTTATAATTTCTTTGGAGAAACTATTTCAGTAAACCCACGAAAACATTATGAATTAACTACACTGTCATAAAAATATGGCCCAAATTAGTTGCATTCTCCCTCTGTTCTATATAAAACCCAATTGGTCTGAACTGTAGTTATATTTTCCCCACACTTTTTTGTAATGATCGAAGCTCTACAAGTTTATTTTGGAAAAAATACAAAAAAATTAAATAACCCTAATTCCACCATCTAGAGATAGTGTTTTCTTGTAACTCATTCTTTATTTAAGCATATTTGGCCCCTCTCTGTCTTTTAAAAAATTGGGATCTACAACCTTAGGTGTTAACGGCTTTCTAACCCAGACGTTGTTTAGCGTTCAGACATACCAAACTGATTCAAACCGGAGTCTGAGCTCTGGGAGGAAATTTGAAGTAGATATGGAATTGGGGCAGAGGTGAGAGGAGAAAATCAACCAACTTGAGCTTCTGATTATCTACTAAGCATAAAATCATCCAACAGCGAGCTTGGAGGGGAAGAAAGCAACTTCAGACAATTCCTTTCCTCTAGGGATGGGTTACCCAGGAAGGCAGGAAAGAGCAAACTAAAACTGACCCCCGGATGTTCTCTGGGTCCTACTCTGCACAAGGCACGGGCAGTAAACAATAATATAAAGTCTCTCTAGGAAAGGAAGGTGCTTGCAATCCAGTTGGCGAGGCAAGAGGATGGACAGACAAGACACAAAAATGAGCTAGAGGAGAGTTCCCATCGTGGCGCAGTGGTTAACAAACCCGACTAGTATCCACGAGGATGCGGGTTCAATCCCTGACCTCGCTTAACAGGTTAAGGATCCGGCATTGCCGTGAGCTGTGGTGTAGGTCGCAGACACAGCTCAGATCCCGAATTGCTGTGGCTGTGGTGTAGGCTGGCAGCTACAGCTCCAATTAGACCCTTAGCCTTCGAACTTCTATATGCCACAAGTGTGGCCCTAAAAAGCAAAAACAAAACAAAACAAAATAAGTAAGCCAGGGAATTAGTGATGAGGAGGGGACCCCAGACACAGGAGTGTCTCTGTGGACTTACCAGGAGTTAAAGCAAGTAAATTAAATCTCGACTGAGGGCTGTGGGTTCTGCACTTAAGGGAGCACCTGACGTGGACCCAGCAAGTCAGGGCTCAATGAGATTCCAGTTTGGCTAATGGGAAGAGAACATTCTAGGAGACCAAGAGGCAGAAGACGGCCCAATGCACATCTTTCTATTTTATACCGAAGAAGAGCTGCTGGCTAGGTCATCCTTTTTCACCGTTATTTTGGAGACAGGAGGATATCTGCCTGGCAGGAACCTGAAAGCGAGGGGAAGCCCAGAAAGGGGCACCTTCTGCAAGGTCCAAGGTAGCCCTTAGGGGACTGGGAAGCAGCTGAACACCTGGCCTAGGATGGTCCTGATGCTGGCAGCCGTGGTCATCAAGTCTTCAGCCTGGGAGTCCTTGTGGCCGGGGTGACTGTGGTGTGGGGAGCACCTCAGGGGAGTTGCTCAGAGGTAGGACTCTCCCTCTTTTTGCCACTGCAGACTGGTTTTCCACTTCCTTGACCAAGTTCAGGGGCCGTCAGACCAGCTCTCCGTCAGGGAAAAGGCTGATGGACAGTTGACAAAGGGTCTCCAGCTCTACCCAACTCATGAGAAAAGAGCCAGAGCCCACTAGTCACACAGGAAGAAGAAGAACAAGCTGGGCACTCAACAGAAACGACCTCCTCCCCACTAGGCATCAGAAACCAAGGGACCAGGTTGCTCAGATGTACCAGGGCCCAGATGCAGAATGACAAGCAGAGGGAAAAGATTGCATACTCTACTGATTTCCCAGAAGTAAACCATTTTTTCCCCTAAAGCAAGAAGAATCGTGGTGATGAGAAAGAACAACGAAAGGGTCCAACTCTGCTGACGTTGAAGCAGGGTGGGGCCAAGCTGTTACAAGCCTGGGTCCCCACACTGGTATCTCTGGGGCCTTTGGGGACATCCAAACAAAGGACAGGCAGGGCATGGCTGTCTCAAGAACAGGAAGGGCAGTGGGGCTGATGATGAGGTCCAGGGCAATCAGAACCCTGATGCCCAACCCCAAAGGCACTTACGTACAGGACTGTTGTGAGGCCCAGACAGAATGAGGGCGGCATGCTGTGAGCACCACCTGTCCCAGCTCCACCAGGGCCACCCCAGTCTTACAGTGTGTGCCCAGCCCACATAAAAATCTGTTCCATGAACAAATGAAGTAACCAGAGAGCAAATGAAAGCACCCCAGCTAGGCAGAGCTTCGCCTCCCAAGAGGAGCCGGCCTGACTCACTTGACCTGGCTGGAGCTCCCTCTGGGAAACCACCCCAGGGAGCAGAGCTTGCCAGCATGTGCCAAGAAGCCAAGGAGAACAGGCCAGCACCTTCCGGCAGCAGTTCCAGCCCAAGGTTATCACTTCACGTGATGATCTGTAAGTGCTGACCTGGCAAGGAAACCATCAGGCTGGGAATTCTTGCTGTCGTCTGCTGAAAGCCAGGACCGATAGAGGCAAAGCAAGCTTTTTCACTGAGTCTGCAGGTCCCTTCTCAATGTCACCAGGGGGCCTCTGGACACTCACAGAGCCAGGACACCCAGCAACATGCTCTCAGGCCCTGTATTCCTGCCTTTACCTCGCTTTCCAAAGGCTAATTTATACTCTCCTCACCTTTCCACAATTTAAGAGAGTCAACAACATGATCTAATTACGCTGGAAACTGTAATTGTGAGATGATGACAAAAATTGAAGATAATGAAAAACATCTGAGTTCAGATACCTGGAAACATCAGTTTCCTTATCCAAAGGCTGTTTGTAGGAAAAATGAGTGATTAAGAGGGCGTTTTTTCCCCCTTGGCCATGCTCACAGCACGTGGACGTTCCGGGGCCAGGGATCAAACCTGTGCCACAGCAGTGACAACACTGGATCCTTAACCCCCTAGACTACCAGGGAACTCCAAGAGGGTTTTGTAACAGAAACAGCTACTCAACAGAGAGGACATCAGCGTCCCCTCTCATCTCCACCCCTACCCAGGGAAGTGCTCACCCTACTGGGACAATCACAAAGCGCAAGATTGAGGGGGGAGATGTGAGGATATTTTTCCCACCACCTAGTGGCTCTAGCTATTGGCTGAAGGTAAAGTACATATCTGGGAATAAGTGAGGAAACTCAAAGGTTTTCAAGGGAACTGCTCTCAAATGATCTGCCCCCCTCCCATACAAAAATAACACTGCAAGCAAATACGACATCAGAGACAGGGTTGGGGTTGAGCCACTGGTACCATGAAACTTTGTATACCGAGAACGGAACAGAGCTAAGGATGATGTCATCTGTACATGCCCGCACTTCGCAAGTGGGGGCATGTTTAGACAGGTTGCGCCACCTGACCAAGGTAACCGCATTAGTCAAGCATTAAAGCTGGGACTAGAATTTAGGTCTCCTGATTCTGACAACTTAAAAAAAGCTAGGAGAGATAAAGACATTAAAACACAAGGAAACAAAACCAAGTTAAAAAAAAAACCCTTTCAGATGTCATATGAAATCTCTTATAACTGGAGTCTAAAACACTGCACAAATGAACATCTCAACAGAAAAGAAAAGCATGAACTTGGGGAACAGACTTGTGGTTGCCAAGGGGGCGGGGGAGGGGTGGGGGAGGGGTGGGAGGGAGTGGGGATAACTAGTGCTTTAATGATGGAATAGCAAGGAGCTCCAACTTGTATTGCACGGGGAACTATATCTAATTACATGTGACAAATCCATATATGTACATGTAACCGGGTCACCACGTGGTGCAGTTGGAAAATGACAGAAATCTGTAAACCAGCTATAATGCAAAAAAAAAAAAAAAAAGATTACTCCTTCAAATTATGATTTTTTTAATATGTTCGGTTAAATAAATTATTACAATTAAAAAAAAAAAACCTCTTTGTTTTTTAGGGCCGCACCTGAGGCATATGGAGGTTCCCAGGCTAAGGGTCAAATGGGGCTGTAGCCACCAGCCTACAACACAGCCACAGCAATGGTGGATCTTTAACCCACTGGGCAAGGCCAGGGATCAAACCTGTGTCCTCAGGGATACTAATCAGATTCGTTTCCACTGAGCCACAACGGGATCTACCTCCCACCCCCCAATTTTTTTTTTTAAGTAGATTTCCAGCCGTGCTTTAAAAGAAATCACTCATCTGCACATTTTGAAAATATTCCTAATTATGCTGTGTGTCCCAACTGTACTGCATGTAATCTCTCACTGCTGTTAGCCTTCCTATACATAAAGTGCTAACAAGCAATGCTAAGAAAACAGGCCTACACCACCACAGAGAGGAAAAATACTCTAACCTCTTGGTTCAGGAATACAAATGTGGAACTGCCAGTATAAAATCTGCCCGGGCTGTCACTGTAGTTTCTTCACAGACCAGCATTAAATTACTAGCTATTGAACTAAATGGCCACAGTGACCCTGGAGCAGAAATTATATTACCCTCTTCCTTGGGTAAAAACAACAGGAAAGAAGGACACTGACATCATCCCAAAGCTCGGATCCACGTTTTAATGTATTTCCAAAAACAATTTACTCCCACCATCACCCCATTCATCCTGAACTATGGTCCTCCCGCACGTGACAAAGTGAACACGTTTAAATCCATCTAATTAACACTGGTGCCAAGCACACAGCAAGTACTCAAGAATGTCGGATGGTTAGTTGAGGTTTGTTTTTGAATACTACTTCTGCATCTTCTGGGTTCTTTCTAAAGAACAGGTATTACTTTCACTGTCTGAAAGATACAAACGCAACTTAAAAAAAAATCTATTCGTGGCCATTATAAATCAATGGGGGCCTTAAATCAAAGCAAGTCCTCCTGAAAAGGCTTTATGAGGAGACAGAAGACATCTTTAATGGGGAAAGCACATGCAAATAAGTCCGTTTAATAAGACACTGGCATCTGTGTCACTCTCCCCTCCAGCTCTGGCAACAGGAGGCCAGCGCCAGTTCTCGGTCCAGTGAAAGCAGCAGGATGTCAGAAGGACCTGGCAAAGAGAGATGTTATCTAACCACACCGGCAAGCCCGTTTTGTCCCACTCTTACCTGGCAGCTGCAGCGAGGAGATTTTTCGCATTGGGGGCTCCTGGGTCTACAGAGAGGGATTTGGCAGCTAAGAGCAGCTTGCTGGATGCCATCGAGATGTTCTTGAGGTTCCCTATCACCTGGATCTGGTCTTCTTTTGTCTGGAAGGTCAAAAGGAGCCAGAGTAACTGGGGCTGTCCGCTTTTCCCAGGCAGCGTCAGAGCGAGGAGCAGCACCCCGAAGGCTGTCAGTACAGAATGCACTGAGCCCCATCAGTCTGCAGACTCTGCCCAGCGTCTACATTTCCCCAGATCCCCAGACTGAGGCGCACACGACAGGATGGAAATCCACCCTCAAGTGGGTCAGCAGAGAGCTGTGCTGTATGTCTCATAAGTGTGGGCACTACAAAGCGGAGGCAGGGAGAGAACGAGCCAGAGCGCACAGACCAGGCCCCGAGTCCAGCCTCCTGCTCAACAACACTGGGACGTCAAGGGGCTTGTCCCTCTCAGCCCGGCACTGACCACCGGCACTGTCTCAACAGTCTGTGCCGATGGCATCCCGGAAGCTCCCGACTCTGGCAAGGACATGCTTCTGACCGGTCTCGCGCATCCAAGGAACAACGCTTTGTAGATAACAGAGCATGAAACACGCGGGGCACCTCTTTCAGGGAGTCCACGGGAGCGTGTGAGAGAACAGCTCCGTAAGCCCACCCGGACCAGCCTGTTCCCCTGAAGGAGGTCATGTGTGATAATCACTTGACTCTCGGGCTCAGCCTTCTCAAACGGGCTCGCCGAGCCTCGAAAACCTGCCTTTTAACTCCATCACACCACATTTCAAGTAGCGGGTGCAGGGCTGCCTTCCCTGCACTCAGAGCAGCCCCGAGTTCTGCTGGAGGATCGCAGGCAAGGTTCTCATCAGCCCAGGTGGCGCTTCACACATAAGACGGTCAGGGCGGCGGGCCTGCCGATCCCGTGAGCTCAACGGGGCTCTCCGAGAAGCAAAGGCAACGTGAAGGTGGGGCGGCTCACGGCTCCCCCGAGGCCACGCGCCAAGTGGCCTCAGAAGCTGCCAGTCCACCGGCGGCGCCAGCAAGGGGTCAGCTCCAGGGAGCCGCCTCCCCGCCCCTCACCTGAGCCTGGCCCGCCATCTCAATGCCCGCGTCGAGGAACTCGTCGAAATCATCACTGAATTTCCCGGAGGCTGCGGCCAGCTCTCCGCTCTGGCCCCGGGTGGCATGGACGACCTCTCCCGCAGACTGGTTCAGATCAGCCGCTGCTTGGTTCAGCTCGCTCTGGGCTTCCTGGAAAGGCTTCGTGCTCGGAGGTAACTAACGGGAGAGAAGGCACATGGCACAAGTTTCACTTTGCGTAGGAGAAACAAAAGCAGATGTCGCAGAGGGAAGGAAGACTCTCCCGGGATGCATTTCTGAGCCACATGGACTAAAAGATACGGTTTGAGCCCATATTAATTTGACCTTCAATATATATACACTGACTCCTTCATGTGAATTCACTGAACACCCAGTCAGTGCTACATGGTGGAGCAATGACAAGCACAGCTTTCCTCAGGGCCTCTGGTCTCCTATGAGGCAGGGCCAGAGTTCCCACCTGGACAGTCTGAGCCCAGGATCCACTCTCTGAACCGCCCTCTACCTAGGCTCTCCCACACGGGAACTCTCAGGGATCCCGCCTTCTGGAACTAAAAGTCAGATGCTATTCAACTTTAAATCCTGTTCTCCCATACAAATAGCCACCTATTTTATTCATCAGTGGTCTTTGCTACCAAAACAGCTCCTCCTCGGAAGTGCCCCTAGCAGAACCAGAGAAAAGTGAAAAGTTCCAGAGAGTAAAGCTAGACTCTATGAGTCACACCACAGCCCCTGTTCACACACCTGCTATGTGCCAGGGACGAGGTGGAGAAGAAACAAAGATGAACGAGGACAAGAGCCCCAAAAAGGACCCACACAACAGGGAAGGGAATAAGCCTCAAGGCGAAATTCCACAGACGACTCACTCTCTCAGTGAGTTTTGGATCCATGTGTCCCTTTATCACCCATCAGAGCCTGAAATGGCCCCATAAGAAATTCAGTGATCACACACCCACTGTTCTTGTTTACTGGGGTGACCCGAGAGCAAAGAGCAACACGGGCTCAAAGACAGAGAGGGAATTTTAGAGGCTCCACCTGGGAACTGTGCTGATCAGAAAGCAAAACAAGGAAAAGATGAATCGGCAGGAAAAAAAGGACTCCTGAGATTCTGGCCAGCCGCTCAGGGGTCCTGGGGAGGGGAGAAGACTCCAGGAGAACCCAGCCCCCCGGGCGCCCCTTCCCGAGCCTACGGCTCTCACCGAGTCCACCAGCAGTTTCTTGCTCGACTCCCCGATGCTCTTCAAGGCCACGTCCACATCCTTCTGCCCAGGCAGGCAATTCACGCAGTTGTTCAGGGAGTGAGAGACGGCTTTGGCCACCTGGATCCACAGAGGGAGAAAAGGCCCGTCAGAAAGCAGCTTCCAGCGCAAACAATTTGGCACCTGTGTTGGGAATGAGCCGTGATAGTACGCAGAGCTAAGAAAGATCGGGAAGTGATCCGCCAGCATACACCGACACTGTTTACCGTTCTCTCAGCTCATCGAGGCCTCTTGCTGGGGTTAACATCCTGTCTTGGCACAGGGTCTGACACAGTGACACAGCACACCCCACCTGCTCCCCAAGGCCGGGCCAAGTCGTGACTGTGACGCAAACGCATGACTCTCCCACGTGTTGTCAGGCTCTAAAACAAAGATGTCCAATACCAAGACAGAGAGAACCAGCTCCCGTCTTAAGAGGCCTGTGGAAGTCTTGAGGTAGAAGGAGGCCCAGAGTCCTTGGGGTCCCAGTTAGCCAGGACTGCAGTGGGTTTCTGCTCAGCGACCCTCTGGTGCCAGGGGCAGGCAGGATGCTCTGAGCACTTCCAGACCAACTTCGACTTGCCCACATGCCGCCTTTTAAGGACGTGTGAGGCTCTCTGTTTGCACTCTCCGGTGAGACTCATCTTTAGAGGCACCAGACAGATGTCCAGTGTTGAGTGGCTACGCCGAGTCTATCTTCTTCCCAACCCAGGCCAGGCAAGCACACACGGGCCTGAAACAAATCTGCTGTGTCCATGCTCTTCCAGTCCAAGGGCAGTTCTCAACAAAGCCCCGCCCATGTTCTATTAACTTAACTAAGCAGATATCGCATTATGGTGCTGCTAGGCAAGGCTTACAAAAGTGCTCCCGCCAGGCGACAGCCTGTCAACACATCCACCTTAACGATGACCACGACTGTCAGCGCCGGGCCTCACCTGGGCTAGTCTCTGCTGACTCTCGGCATCTCCAGGTGCAATCAGGGCCTGCTTGGCCTCTTGGATGAGCATGGCCGAGCCCTCCATCACATCTCGAGCGGAATCTAACATGGCGTGTGCAGCCGCAGGGTCGCTCGTGGATGCAGCCACTCCCCGGGCGGCCTGGGCCAGCGTTTTCAGAGCTTGGGCCGTCTCTCGAGCAGCCACCCCTGGGGAGAAAAGCCCACCAGACTTTCTATTAGATTCTACCTAAAAGTGAAACCTTTACTTGGGAGTAAGCCTCTTAGCTTCCTAGAAAGAAGAGACTCCTCAGACGGTGCCTGGCACAGGAGAGGAAGCACGGGGGATTCTTATTAGAACATATCAGCATGAAAAGTGCACAGATGCATTTATTTCCCACCTCACTTAGAGGTGACTGTTATCCAAGGGCTTTGGCTGGATGGCCTCCGGGTACGGAGCATGGCCTTCATGCCCGCTGCTTCAGCTGAGTGGGCGCAGACGCAGTAGGTGGTCCTCTCCTTACTGAGGACAAGGCGCCATAACACAATAAAGAGCCAGAGAGGCCTGCGATCCATAAAACAACTGTGCAGTGTTGCAGACTGGCTTGTCGGTAAATATTTAGGAAGTCACACAGCTGCAACATAACTCTTCAATCTAATCAAGGCCAATTACAAAGCTGCCAATCTCCCATTTATCACACGGCACTTCCAAGTGCAGCATGCGGAATGAATGCATTTTAAACAAAGTGTTTTTTATGGCCGAGGAGAAAACAGAGATAAATAAAGCCAAGGTGAAGCAGAGAAACCAGCCAAGTGGAAGAGTCATTGAATTTTATGTTGAAGCTTCTGGCACAGGGTGGAAGGATGTCCTTGCTCAGAAGGGCAACGGATGTTCTAAGACCTCACCCAGCTCTGCCGCTGAGCTGTGTAGCCTAGGCGGCTGTCTTCCCTCTGGGCCTTGGTTTCCCTCAGGTTTCAGGAGAGGGCGATGTCACAGCTCTAACCATGGAATGTTCTAGGCTGTGATTACTAGACCTCTCTTCTTGCCTTCCTATTTACCATGTGGACTCCTTTTCTATTTTTGCTTTTTAGGGCTGTACCTACAGCATATGGCAGTTTCCAGACTAGCAGTTGAATCGGAGTTGCAGCTTCCAGCCTACACCACAACCACAGCAACGCGGGATCTGAGCCACATCTGTGAACTACACCACAGCCCACGGCAATACCTTAACCCACAGAGTGAAGCCAGGGATCAAACCCACATCCTCACAGATACTAGTCAGACTCATAACCGGCTAAGTCATAAGGGGAACTTCCCACGTGGACCCTTGAATCTATTTCTACGTGAGTGCTATGATTTTGGAAGAGTAAAACATTTATCATATCTAATTAGACAAGTCACGATTATGGAAAACTCATTTACTGAGAAACCTTTTACAGACCCAGACAGTCTTTCCAAAAGGCAGAATCCAGAATTCCAAAAGCCGGGGCTTACCCACCCCAGGTTTTTTCTGCTGAGGACTTGTCCTGAAATCTTAAGGTACCTCAAGGATCCTCTTTGGAGGGATCAAGTTTCCCAGAAAGTGGCAGCCACACCAACAAAAGGATGAAAGGAGGCTGCCAGATACCAGGGAGCCAAAGAACACCCAAGGCTCCACGTTGCTAAATTCAGAGCAACGTCCTCAGTGGTAATGATGAGGGTCATCGGGGTCGAGTCTTCAAGCAGTCACCACCCTCCTGGTAAGAAAGCATCCTTATCGTCAAGGGCGCAAAACACGCCAGCGTTGCCAGTGGGAAATACTGAAGCAGACTACTGTTTCAGTAACCACAACCCTTGGGGGACACGGATTATGTCCACACTATTCCTGCCATCTAGATCTCAAATTATATTCAGCAATGGAGTCTGAAGGAGACATATAGCCCGAGGAAATATGGGGGGTGTTCTTAGTAATGGTAGTTATCCTTGATTGGAATTCATACAGATTGTGTGTAGACAGCATCAGACCACATATCAAATCCACAAGGTTAAAAAACCGGGTATGAGAGATTTTTTAATCTGTCCCAAAGGACCTGGAAAAGGGTTCTGTCTCAATAACCGTATTCAGCCGAGAAGAAATGCACTTTGAATACCGTACTGGCCAAAACAAAAACACATCTGCATCAGAATCTGGTCCAGCGGCAGCTCAGGTGTAACTTCTAAACACCCCACACACCTCAGGTGTGGACGAGGGAACTGACACACAGGGGGAAACCGTCCACACTCGTGCCCTTTCCCCGCTGCCCACCCGTTCTCCGACTTGGCTGAAATTGCCTTCAACAGGGACAGCGGTCACCTTGTTTCTCCACAGGCCAATGGATACTCCCTAAGTCCTTCACTTAACGTGACTTTCTGGGCAGCAATTACTTCTTGGAATGGAGACACAGCCCTCTCTTCTGGTGTCCTTGCTCTAAGACTGCATGGTTTCACTCCTTTCAAAGACTTCTATTGCTCAACCTTCTCTTTAAGTATTTGGGTTCCTTGAAATCATATCTGATAAAAAACTTTTTCTCTCTCTACCACTCCCCCTTTAGGCAAACTTATCTAGCCCTGTGGTTTCAATCATCATTTCATTAAACATTTAAAAATATTTATCTCCAGCTCAAGACTTCTCAACTGAGTTCCATCAATGACCCTGTGTTTCCATCACCGTGATTCACACATCTCTCCGTTCACCGTCACACCGAACACTTAGAACTGCCCATGCCACTTCCCTACGCCCACCCCTGCCGACTTCTCACCAGTCACTAACTGGCAGGCTTCTGTTTATTTAATCCAGACTTTCCTCTCCACTGAAGGCCACCATCATCTTTTATGTGGATGAGCCTAACAGCCTTCTCATTGGTCTGCCTCCAACTTTACCTCCCTCTGATTGATCCCCACATGAGAGGGAGGGCAAGCCAAATTAAAGGGCAATCTAGACTGTATCCACGAATGCAAACTCTTCAGTATTTCCACATGCTCTGAGGTTAAATTTCAATTTATTTAAATTGGCTTATGAGGCCTTTGAGGATCTAACTCCAGGCTACCTTTCCAGCCCCATCTCCTCACGCCCGGCCTCCTTCCCCCTTAACTTGGATCTTTCTCAGGTCATTTAATCACCCCTCTCTCTCGCCTTTGGGACTTCACATATGCTGTTCCCAAGTCCACCAGCACCTGGTCAGTGCCTGCCTACCAAAATGAAGTAGGGCTACTTCTAGGCTGTTTTTCAGACACAACTAGACAGTCTGTCATCCTGGATGTTATCAGTATCAGATGATGCAACCTGTAAAGCAGTCTTTCCTTTATTAAAAATCCATTTCATCATCTGTGCAAAATCTGGCAAAATTTCAGCAATATGTGGAAATACTTGAAACGAAATCTCTCATATGCCCTATGCTTTTAAGAATGTATACACACTTTTCCTTTTCCTTGAATGCTAAGTGAGCCATAATAATCCTTAAAACCCTGAGGAGATGTCAGTTCTGCTCTGAAACTTTCCCTCACCCTCTCACAAGGACAGAATTGTACATTCTTATTGTTGCAGGTACTATATGACACTACGCCACAACACTTTTTGTGCTCCTACGAGCTCTTATTTTCAAAGTAATTAATATACATAGTTTTTTAAAAAAAAATCAAAGATAATTTTCCTTATATTAATGGCAGAATAACTTACTGCAGATGAATCCTCCCCCTCAGAGAAGCAACTATAAACATTGGGGGGAAAAATAGATGAAACAGCTGTTTGAAGGCACTAGATACCAAGGAACCAAGGTAAAGAGAGCCAAGATCTTGAAGAGAAAGGAAACACAGAGAAGTGATCATAATGCTGCTTTTCCCTTCAAGGTATTTTCTAATTTGTACGCTGTTGCCCAGAAGCTGAGAGGCTAAACAAAACTTACTGAAATCACATGGGCCTGGGAAGATAAAAAAGCATAGTTCCGAGCTCATGAATCAGAATAGCCCTGGTAGACACCACGGATTTTTGCATGGGAGGCACAAAGGGCTACATCCTAAAAGGTAAACTGGAAACGGACTTCCCAATATCCAGGCAGTTCAATCCTACTCACATTACGTGGATCCGCTCCTTTCTTAACCACTTGTTATAATAAAAGAACAATCCTCTGGAGGAAAGAAAACACAATCTAGAGACTCAAATTATCTCTACAATGTAAATACAAATGATTAGCCTTAAGTTAAAAAATATCAACCATCAGGAGATAAGATCTATAGCCAAAAACCAAGGCATTGCGGGGTGGGCGGGGGAGATGTCTACAGGTGATTCTGATGTTTGGAAATACTGGACCTGGACTCTAAGTGACTGGGAAAATTATGTTAAATGACAAGATAGAGAATTTCAGCAGAGAAATGGAAAGTACAAACAAACCATGAAAAAGTTATTATAAAACTGAAAAATATGGGAGTACCTGCTGTGGTGCAGTGAGTTAAGATCCAGCTTTGTCTCTGTGGCAGTGCTGGTTTGATCCCTGGCCTAGTGCAGTGGGTTATGGATCCGGTATTGCCTCAGCTGTGGTGTAGATTCCAGCTGTGGCTCAGATTTGATCCCTGACCCAAGAACTTCCATATGCTGGAGGAGCAGCCAAAAACTTTTTTTAAAAATAAAAAACCCTGAAAAATACGACACTTAAAATTAAAAACTCAAGATGAGGAGCTGAAAGAAAAATAGACACAACTAAAGAGAGGAATAGTGAGCCACAGACGGATCTAAAGAAAACAAAGAATAAAGCCCAAAGAAGAAACATTATGGTCAATGTAGAAAAGAGCATAGGAGACACAGAGAAGAGTGAAAACGTCTACCATATGCGATAACTGGACTCTACAAAGAAGAAGAGAGGCAAAACAGGGCAGAAGAAACATCTGAAGATACAATGGTTGAGAGTTTTCCCCAAACTGACTTAAGACAACAAATCTCATTTGCAAAGAGTGCTTGAAAACCAGAGGCTGAGAAAATCTGGAACACAAGTGGTAGAGGGGAAAAATAAAACCACATTACCTTTGGAAGAGTAAAGTGACAGCTGACTTCACAGAGTAAAGGAAGCCAGAAGACAATGGAATAACTTCTTTAAATGCTGGAAGAAAATATCTGCCAATCTAAAATGGATAATATATGAAATTATCCATTAAAAAGAGTGACTAACCAAAGACATTTTTAGACAAACAACAACTGAAAGAACTGGTTACCGTCAACTTACACTCAAGGAAATAAAGCAGGGGATTCTTTAGGCAGAAAGGAAATAACCCCAGGTGGAAGCCTGTGGAGATGCAGGAAGGAATGAAGAGCAATGGGAAGACCAGTATGGGGGAGCACCTAAACCGATACAGACTGTAGGAAACAACTTCAAGACCGTATTCAGGAGGTTAAATATATGCAGAATTAAGGCACTCAACAACAATGAATGAGTTGGAAGAAAAGTAAATGAAGTTTAAGTGCCACAAGGTTCTTGCACTGTCCAGGAAAAGGTAAACGCACCAATTTATATTATACCTTTAAAAAATTATGAGAGAATAGGCAATGAACGTACAACTAACAAGCTAACCAAGGGATGAGAAATAAATTTTAAAAACACAAATATATCTGAAAGAAGGCAAAAAAGGATAGAAAAAGGAATGTAGAAGGAGTCAGACAAATAGAAAATAGTAAGACAATAAATTCAAACCTCATTATAGCAATAATTACATTACATGCAAATATACAAAAAGCTCTGATCGAAGGAAAAATACTGTCATATCAACAAACAACCCCCGATACACATTAAATATAAGCATACAGAAAAACTGAAAATAAAGGAATATGAAAAGACTTATGATGCACACACACTATAATGAAACCTAAAACTTCTATGCAGAAAACTATAAAACAATATTGAAAGATGGGGTTCCTGTTGTGGTACAGCAGAAACAGATCTGACTAGTACCCATGAGGATGCAGGTTCCATCCCTGGCCTCACTCAGTGGGTTAACGATCCAGCAACGTGAGTTAAGGATCCAGCATTGCCGTGAGCTGTGGTGCAGGTCGCAGACGTGGCTCAGATCCTGCATTGCTGTGGCTGTGGCGTAGGCTGGCAGCTGTAGCCCCAAACTGGCCCCTACCCTGGGAACTTCCATATGCCTCAGTTGTGGCCCTAAAATGAAGAAAAAAATATTTAGAGAAAGGAAATCTAAATAAATGTAGAGACATACCATACTCACAGGTTAGAAGACTCAATATTGTTAAAATGTCAGTTATTCCTAGATTCAGGTAACTCCAATCAAAAAACAAACGAACGAAAAAACAACCAAAAGAGTTTTTTGGGGGAGTACAAACTGACAGGCTGATTATAAAATTTAAGTGGAAATGCAAAGGAAAGTCAGCACTAACTTGAGGAAGAACAACAAAGTCAGAGGACTTTACGTTATCAGAGGTTAACACTTAGTATAAAACTGGAGTGACTGGGAAAGAAAGTAAGGTAAGAATAGGCAATTAAAGCTAAGAAAAAGAATCAGAAGTTCAGAAGCTGACTCATACATTTGTTCACTGAATTATGATGAAGTGGCTCTCAAGACCACTGGAACAAAAGGAGGGTAGCTTCACACAGCAGTGCTGGGTCAAATGGATGCCCTTGTACAAAAACAATTCCACTAGGACCACCTTGGTCTGCACATAAAACTCAGTTCCAGATGGATCACGACTCTAAAGATGGCAAGTGAAACAACAAAAGAGAGTGTCTTCATGACTTCGAGAGGCCGAATTTTTACATAGGCCACAATAAGCACTGACCATAAAGAGGTATAAATTGGACTATATTAAAATTTAAGTTTTGTTCATCAAAAAATATCTTTAGGACAGTGAAAGGGTAAGCCACAAGATATAAGAACTACATTAAACTCAGATTTTAAAAAATGGGCAAAAGACATGAACAGGTATCTTCACAAAGGAAGATATTCAAAAGGCTAGTAAACTGTAGACGTCCTCAACTGCATTGTTTCTCAAGGACAGAAAAACTAAACAGTGTGATACTAACACACACTCAACAGACAGCTGATAATGGCAACGTAGACGGTGACACGGAGCTAGAACAAGTGCAATGTTGAGGTGTGGCTGGAAGGAGCTGGGTGATGAGCTGCACACCTGTAACCCAGCAATTCCCTGGGGATGCCAAAAATGCCCACTACTACACCTTGGGGGTGGGGTGGGGTTCAGGTGCATTCAGTCTGTGATAACTCAAGAAGGTATATATTTAGGGCTTATGCTTGCCTCCGGATGCATATTATTCAACAATAAAGTATACTTTGAAAGAAAAAAAAAAAAACTCAAGCTGTTCTGCTCTACAACAAAAGCAACAATCCATCTCTTCCCACCTGATTTCTTACCTACAGAGCCACTCAGTTATTTAAACTCTCTTCTGAATTATTTCGTATCTTCAAGTCATGGGCTAATACTGAAACTCCTTGATATTTCCATTTTAGACAGCTACAGACTTCTATGTCTACTTCCCTACTGTGACAATATTCCCTTTCTTGTATCACCTGTATTGCTCCTTACATAGTACTCCTGGATCAGGGCCACTTGGTGTCCCTAAGGTGCAAGCTTTGCAGCACCCATCAGTTGTTTCTGGTCGCCTTCCCTACCCCTGAACACCTTTCAGTTTTTTCTTATTCGGGTCTCTCAGCACTCATCTGTCTCCTTCCACCTTTGAAAATTTCACTGAAATCTTATTTATTGTCTTCTCTTATATTCTCTCTTTGACTTTTTCTTTTTTTCCTCCTTTTAGTGGGATTTCAAGACTCAGACATAGTTGCATAGGTCTCCAATTACCTTCTGCTTAGTCTAACAAACAGTTGGGGGAATCCTGTTTGATCAGTCTTTGCACGCTTAGCATCTAGTGCAGTAATAAGCATGTGGAAAATGCTTGAAAAATACGTGTTCAACTGCTGACATACAAGAGTCAGGTTCACTGTGAAATCAATGAACTCCCCCCACCAGCCCAGTGGTCTGCACCTGGCCACACAGCAGCAGGGAGGTTGCGAGTCTCACCCGTGTAGTGCTCGTTGCCTTGAGCCGCACATGTCAGGAGCTGAGCCATGGAAGAGCCTACTGCTTTAGATGTACTTCCCAGGTCCTGAGCACACTTTTCCAGCTGTAAGAATATGCAAGGGGGAAAAGAGCTTAGAAGAAAAGAACCATCCACTGAAGTGCTAGCACCCAAACAATGCGCATCAAACTCTGGACCTTAACTCTTTCCCACCATAACATGGCAATGACACTAAAGAGATGTAGGGTGAGAGAGGAGAAGGAGCCCAAGTTTCTGAATAAACAGATCTTGAGTTCACACCCTGCCCTCTGCTCCCCTTCCCCAGTTGCTAGCCATGAGAGACGGGGGTAAGTTACTGAACCTATCCAAGTCTCAGGATCCTAAGAGCAGAGCACCTCGCTCAGAAGGTTTTCAGAGAAGTCATGTAGGTACTTGACAAATGGTAGCTATTAGTATTATGCCTTCAGAAGCTAATTCAGAAAGTCTGCAACAAATCCTTAGTGAGAATTAATTATGCCTTGGCAGGAAGTGGGCAGACATCCAGCTGTTCCACCTTCCTGGCATGTGGGACCATTAACATTGTTCAATTTGATCATTTTACTTGGACGAGTTCTAACCAGAAGGAAATGCAATAGAAATAGAGGTTTGGAGTGCTAAATGAGATTATGAAAACGGGTAAAGTGCTTGCTTCCCAAGATGAACACGTCATTTTGCTTTGTCAAAGGAATGAATAATTCAGAGAATAAAGTCAATAAAGGCCTAGGGTATGAGAATTATTTAATTACAGATGAGGACATTTTGGAAGAGAACTCTTGGACACACTACCAGTTGTTCAGGAAAACATCAGGGAGTGTGTGCATTTTTAACTCCACGACATTTCTCAAGAGTGACACTGCCTTCAAGTAAAAAAAGGAGAGTCTGGTCCCTTATAGCCAACAGCGTAACACAATACACACATTCTTTTAGGACAAACAATTTCTTTAAAAATTACAAGATGTTGCCTGCATTCTAACCGACCACGTGTTTTATGCAAAGGCAGAATATGTGTCAGGGGCTCCCTGGAGTACAGAAGTTTGGAAAAAGACTAGTGGACCACAGTGCAAAGCTGCTGGCCCAGGGGCTAATCCCGATTTTATCGTTAGCTGGAGGACCTTAGTGAAGTGACTTAACTTCTCTGAGCCTGACTTTCCTGGTTTTTGCAATTAGTGGTAGCTTGATTTAGTAAATATTTTCTGAGTACCTCCTATATACCAGGCATTGTTCAACGGTAAGATGCTTTGGCGGTCCCTTTATATTCTAAAACTTTAATTCATCCAGAGGGCGGCAGTAGTTAAGACTACAAGCTCTCAATGTGAGAGATCGAGGGCGTGGCTTTTGGAGTCCCCTAGACGTGGACTCAAACCCTGGTTCAGATGCTAACCACCACGTAACACTGGAGAGAACAGTGACCATCTCTGTACCTCTGTTTTCTTAGCTGTAAAATGGGGTCAGCAAAACATACCCATTAAGGTTACCATCAGGATAAACTAGTCTGACTGTACGTGCGTGTGTCCACTGCTCAAAAGGAGCTTAATAAATGGTGGTATTTTATTAGCAATGTTCGGTAATGAGGGAAAGAAATACATACAAATGAGGACAAAAATTTTAGCCAAGAAAACCCTGGCACAGACATTAGGAGGTATCATAACATGATCAAACTAGATTTCTGGTGCCATCATTCCACTTGCTGTTGTGGCTTCACTATCTTTTTTTCTTTTTAGGGCCGCCCCCACGGCATATGGAAGTTTCCAGGCTGGGTGTTGAATTGGAGCCGGTCCACGCCACAGCCACAGCCACAGCAACGCTAGATCCAAGCCACGTCTGTGATCTACACCCCAGCTCATGGCAACACCGGATCCTTAACCCAGAGAGTGAGGCCAGGGATTGAACTTGCATCCTCATGGTTACCAGTCACGTTTGTAACCCCCTGAGCCAATGGGATCACCTGGTTATACTACCTTAAAGTGCATTGCTATTGCCCATTTCAGGGTCTTGCACTAAGTGATTTTTTTTTTTTAAATACGCCGATTGAAAATATTTTCTGTGTTTATCTTTATAACCTCATTGCCAGTCATTCCGTAGATAAAATGCCTTAGACATAGAGGAGACCGGGGACTTGCCTAGAGCGAGTTGACAGAACCCGGACCAAGGAGCCAGAACTCCTGGTTCTAAACATATTTCCTCCAGCTGCACTGGGCATTCTTTTCAGAAAAGGCTGCAGGATGAGAACACTGGTCTCACACACCAGTGTATCTTGTGATGAATAACAACAGGTGCTTGTCCACGACCAGTCAGCCCCCGGAGAGTGGCCGCAGGCCCACGGCCGGAAGTCCCCTTGGGACGACCTCTATCTTAACACGCTCTAAGGAAATGGGGCTACTCTAGGGCTTTGCATTAAAAACACTTGAAACTGAGGCGCACTGACCCCCAGCTTCTAAAAAGCCCTCAACACATCAAACAGAAGGTGGAGCCCCAGCCCCCAGCTGCCGCCAACACCCCGTACCGTCTCCCCGGGGAGCGGCTTGAGCTGACTCTCCACGGCGGCCATCTTGGCATCCTGCAGTTCGCTTTTCAGGGTCTGCACGGTGCTCAGAGCGGAATCGATTTCCATGGGACCGCAGGCTTCGTGGGCCTGTCAACAGAGTTGGCATTATGTGCACAGAGTCTGCTTGGGAAAAGCATCCCCAGTAGCCCGCGATACCTGAATGCCTTTCTGGATAGAAGCAGTGACTCCAAGTCTAGCCATAGGACCCAAGGGTAGCAAACATTTCTTAAGGGCACAAAATTATGCTCCGTCAGGACCTGAGTCCTAAGTTCCCTAAGTAATCACTTATGTGTGTCTCTAACTGGACCTACTGAAAGTCTCCTTGAAGCTGTTTCCAGATGAAATGCATTGCCTCTCAGGCTAAGAGGACCCTTATTCACTGTGTCTGGGTTCTAGACTTGGGGTACTTAGCACAGTACCTGTGCACAGAGAAGCTTGGGAAGCATGTGAGGAATGAAGGAATGAATGAATGAACCAACAAATAAACCCAGGACTCTAGGGTTAAGCTTCTATCAAGCTTACTGGTTCTCTTCACGAGTATCTAGATTGTAAACCAGCATCTTACCATACCACGATTACGAAAGATTTTTTTTTTCTTAGTAAAAATTAAAAAAACAACACTGTTTTAAGAACTACTTCACGATCATTTAGAACACTGGTCTCCATATGCTCTGATCCCACGTCCGCAACACACACGTTAATAAGTTATACATGGATGATGACTGATCAGTATATTAAAAACAGGCAAATCTTAGTTGTAAGTCTAGAAGCTGACGACATAGATAGAATCTGTCTCTTCCAGTTCAAACGTCCTGTATTCAGTTTCCACTTAAGCTCCACCTTTAGTCATCCTCGTACCTCGTTCAAAACTCCCCAACCCAGCTTCAGGGGCAGCAAAAGAGAACAAAGTGGCCACAAGGCCCCGGAGCCCCAGCGTCGTCCTCGCGCCTAGCCACTGGCCCCACCCCTCTAAATATGGGTAAACCTTAAACTTCTTTCTTTTTTAGATAACAGCTACAACAGTAGCAGCACACATTATGGGATTGATTTCTATGTGCCAGTGTTATGAGGTGAGGACACTGAGGCAAGAGACCTACCCAGGTCACAAAACTGGGTCAAAGGCAAGGCCAGAATTTGAATGTAAGTGGTCTGATTCTGCAGCCTGCACTCTTAACCCTTATATTATATACAAAAATATTTAAGAGCTCTTACAGAGTCTTCCTGACCCAGTGAACAGCCATCTTCCAGCCCCTCTTCTGGGCTCACTGCTCCAAAGCAGCTGTTTGAAGTGCGTGTGTTGAGGAGTCACCGAGGAAGCTTGCTAAAATGCAGACGTTTGGGCTCTGTGCCCAGAGATTCTGATTTGGGTGCCCAGAAGCAAGGCCCAGGAACCTGCATACTCAGTGCTTCCACATGATTCCAGGGCACATGGTCCCCGGACCTCTGAGAAACAGAGCTCAAAATAACTCTGGTATTAGCTGTAATCAAAACTCTGGATATTTTTCCTCGGCGATGCAGGGCACTGTTTACATTACAAATTCAAATGAGCTTCTAACCTTCTTCCTTTGCTCATGTGTGAGGCTGCCTGTTTCTATAAAGGGATTGTCACAATGAGGGGAAACGAATTCATGCCAGAACTTCATGCTAATCCCACATCAAACAGTACAGTAATGAGGCCCTTCAGTAATTAATAGGTTCCAGAGACAGAAACTCATTAATCCTCCATTCTGTTCTACTGAGGATCTTGTAAAGGCAAATGCTCCCATTTAAGATATGGAAACCTTTCAGGGCAAAGATCACATAAATTATCCTCTGAAATAGATCTGCTGCCTAAATAATTTGTTTTAGGTTCCTAAGTTGATACCTGGAAGCTATGATCACTTCCTTTGCCCACAGTTTACCTGGCACCAAGAAACGGATGGCCAGTCTCTCCTAAGACTTTGATAAATGGACCACTGCCTGTCCAGGGTAGGGGAGAAGGGGGAGCTATGCAGCCTAACAGCGTTTCCCCAGAGTCATTTGTAACCAGCGGGGGATAACTGAGTCGAGGACAGAGCCGCTAAAAGTGGTAAAAGCCAATCTGCAAGAGCAGATGTAATGGTCAAGCAAATGGAATGGGCAATGAGGCCAAGAAATACGCCAGCAGTCGGGGTTCAGGCCCTAGGGAGCGCCCAGGTCACACCAGCCGTGGGGACGTAAAAGCTCCACTCCTGCCAAGGGTCCACCTGCCTTCTGCGAGGCAGTGCGCAGCTCTGCCAAGCTGGTGGCGAGGTTCTTGGCACACTGGCTCAGCTGCATGGCCGCAGCCTGGTCACTCACGGTGGGCACCGCGGCCTTGGCAGAGGACACCATCTTGCTTCCAGGCTATGGAGAGATGAGCAGAGTGTAAGACAGATCAAGAGTCAGAGAGTCAATACCCAAATGGCAATGCCGTAATATCAGCCAGAACTTACTTGGCCCCAAAACAAGGAATCTTAAAGCCATCTAATTTCCCCCAAATTACCATCCCCAAATCAGATATTCTAGGGCAGTACATTCCAGGAATGTCTGAGAGAAAAAGTATGTGTCTTTGGGGTGGAGTGAGGAGTTAAAATGGGATAATGTGGCTTGATATTCTCATTGGCAACAGACTTGAGCTTATTAACTATGTGTTTCTTAGAAGAGCATTTTAATCTGTGTCTCAAATATAATAGTCTATTTGGAAAAATACAGTGAGATGAAATGAAACAAATGACCTCTCACGTCTGAGAATTCAGCATAATTTCACCATGTGTGGGTGTCTCTGTGCAGGCATGTACTTTCAAAAATAAGATCATGCTGCTTACTGTTTTTCAGTCTCTTTATTTCACATATTCCATCTTTTTGTTTGCTATATAACACTCCAGTGCACACATCTATTTCAATTCTGTATTGAGTATGTTTCCATGTTTTCAATTATAATAAACAATGATACGATAAACATTTCGTAGCTAAAATTTTGTACACGCTCACAGTTTTTTGCATAAATTCTTAAAAATAGAGTTTCCATATCAGAGAGTATATACAATTTTTAGGGTTTGCATATGTATGCTATACAACTGCTCTTGGTAAAGTCGTGACAATTTAAGTGCCAGATCATAAATACCAAGGACACAGAGTTCCCGTCCTGGTTCAGCAGAAACGAATCTGAATAGTATCCATGAGGACGCAGGTCTGATCCCTGGCCTGACTCAGTGGGTTAAGGGTCTGGTGTTGCTGTGAGCTCTGGTGTAGGTTGCAGATGTGGCTCGGATCTGGAGTTGCTGTGGCTGTGGTGTAGGCTGGCGGCTACAGCTCCGACTGAACCCCTAACCTGGGAACCTCCATATGCCGTGGGTGCAGCCCTAAAAGAAAGAGAAATAAATAAATAAATATCAAGGACACAGGTTAATATCATCAATATTTAAAGAATTCATGAGAATTTATAAGAAAAATCAGCATGAGTATACAAAAACGTGAAGAGGCAAGTTCACATAACAAAAAAACAACTGAAGTATGAAAACTGTTTAACATTGTGAAAATCAGGGAAATGCAAAATCAAACAATAAAAACTTTATAGAGCAAATTGGCAAAAGCATTTTTAAATGACTGATTTGCCAACTTGGGAAAGACATATTAAAAAGTGAATGCCATATACTGCTGTTATAAACTGAGATTCATTCATCCTTCTGGGAGGTCAATTTTACCGAACACCTGAAGAAAATTTTAAATGTAAGCTTTTTAAAAAGTTTAAAACTTTTAGACCTGCTGATTCCATTTCTATTTTTTTCTGACTCTGGCCTTATTCTTGTAAAAATCTGATGTCTCTTAGGTACCAAGGTCAGAAGAACAAAGAAAAACAGGAAGAACAAGGACGGGACAGAGTAAGCCCCAAAACACGTCCGCACTGCTCTGGCATAACACCCTTCAACCCCGCTGGCAGGGGACAAGACACATGGCCCCAGGCTCTCTCAGCACCCACATCAAAAGACTGCTTGTCCAAGCCACAATTCTCAATGTCCCCAAGGTAAAAAGAAGCTGCTTGCAATCCTATTTCTAGAAATCTACTCGAGGGGCATGGAGATTGGAGCATAAGCCAAGACTTTCTTGTTTTTTTTTTTTTTTAATCATATCACAGGTTGTTTATGATGGCGAATAATTGAAAACAACCTGAACGTCCAAATGTCCAATGATGGGAGAGGAGCTAAATGCTGAGAAGAGAGAGAATATGACTCAAAATCATAAACGCTCATAATATAAATGTTAACATGAAAAAGTCTGTACACAATGAATCCATACATACATATGCGTGCACACACACACACACACACACACACACATAAATACATTTGTATATGCATATAGTTAAAATGTGAGGAAGCCCTAACTTTTCATGTTCTATTCCTGCATGTTGGAACTATGGGACATGAAGAATTAGCTAAATGTATCACTGTGTCCTGTAAGTACAGGTTTTTTTTTTAATTTAATTTTTATTTTATTTTTTATTATAGTTGATTTATGGTGGAACAGGATGGAGGTTAATGTGAGAAAAAGAATGTACATCTAGGTACAACTGGGTGACTTTGCTCTATAGCAGAAACTGGCAAAACACTGTCAATCCACTAAGTACAGGTCTGACTAGACCGGGATGTGGAAGAAGACGGCCCAAACCACATGGACTATTTATGGGGTCCAAGCAGACAGAGTGCTAAGAAATGTGAAACAAAAAGTACCTACAAAGGGAGTTTTCCTATAACTTAATATTCATGTTTTACTAGTTAAAAACAAATAAACCTAGTGTCACCTCGCAGAGATGGCCAATACTGACTACTTCACTGACTGCCACCAGAAACCACCACAGCTTTGGAGGTTGGAAGTGAAGTTGCACTGGCCTGTTCTTGTTTCCCGGGCCATGAATGATGGCCTGAGGTGCTCTGGCAACTAGCAGACCTACGGCAATACCCCGTACCAGGCTATTCAGCACAAGTACAGCTTAGCATGCATTTCAGTCACAGGAGAGCAACACAGACAGAAACGTGAAGGAGGTGCCATCTCCTGGGGCCATCTCTCCAAAGGTCAGTATCTTCCTTTGCCAAACTACATCTCCCTCTTCTGAAACTGCTTCCTTCAGGTCTGTTTATTGCAAAACCTTTGTTGTGGCTCTGGAATCTCTGACCTCCGCTCTGTGAGGATAAAGGGCACCCCCCGCCCGGTGGGGGCCGGGGAGTCGGTTGAGGTTCTGGGGAAGAGGAAGGCAAATGCTCTGTGTTACCTGGAGGAAGTTCTGGCTGGAGATGATGAGAGCCAGCTGGGCACTGAGGTCTTCTCCTTGGGCTTGGCTCCCTCTGACCCCCTGGACCAGCTGAGGAATGTGATCGGCCACTGCCTATAGGAAGCAAGAGAAATGAAAAGTGAGCACGCCCAGGGCCCTGAATTACCAGAACAGTGCGGAGGGAGGAAGGACCCGAGTGAGAGTGTTTTGTGGATGGGCCATCATTCCTGGGGACGCCTGGCCCAGACCTTCGATTTGCACAGCAGCTTTAGCCAGCCGGGTCCTTGCTACCCCCGAGTCCCAACGCAGTATCTCTACCCGCATGCTCTAGCCCGTGGTCCCAACACAGCCAGCCTCGGGAAGATTCCCCGACACTCAGCCTTAGGACTGTTTCTCCAGTTGCAACTCAACCATCCTGGCTCAGTAGGGTTGAAAACCCTAGAATAAAAGAATCTACCCAGTCCTCAGGGAGATAAATTCAATTCACACAGTCCCATGATCAGAAGATAGTGAGAGAAGTACTCAACTAACAGCACACTTTGGCACTCCATCTCTGACTTTGGGGGTGTACGTTTTGCCCGTCAGCTTTCATGTGACTGTGGTTCCTCCTCCTCTGTCTGAAGTGGTCCTTCTTAGTTCTCAGATGGGAAAACCCAACACCCACGGTGGAAGAGGGAGGAACAGTGTCCTGAGCGGAGACCACTCCCCGTGACCGCCTGCCACGGTGCCTTTTCCCTCTCCCCACCCCCTCTGCGCCCACGGCCCGTCCGACTAACCAGACCCTCAAAGGTCACTGCACAGAGGCCATCACTGCTAATGAACGTCCCAAGAGCAGCAAGCATACCCTGAGGTGTTCTTTTCAGGAGTCCATTCCAACAAGCATTTTACAAAGTATCTCCATGAGGGGGTTCCCACTGTGGCTCAACAGGTTAAGAAACCGTCGAGGATGCGAGTTCGATCCCTGGCCTTACTCAGTGGGTTAAGAACCCAGCATTGCCATGAGCAGCTTGGATCCAGTGTTGCTGTGAGCTGTGGTGTAGGCCAGCAACTGCAGCTCCAATTTGACCCCTAGTCTGGGAACTTCCATATGCCGTGGGTGAGGCCATAAAAAGAAAAGAAAAAAAAAACTGTCTCCATGCTTCATGAGACTTTCCTCAGGGGCTCTTCAGGTGATAGGCTCCAGGAATCTGGCCCATCTTCCCTTCTGTACCACAACCTGATAAACAGGAATGCTCTCACTTCCTCACAGGGACCCCACAGACTATCAAAAAAAAAAAGCGGAGGAGGGAGAGTCACACTAGACTCTACTCTGGAACACGAGTAGCATGTGTGCCTCCTGAGAAGAGGAAATGCCACTTTGCTCCCCCTGCTGGCAGCTGAAGCCAGGCCCGAAGAGAACACACACTCCCTCCACAGCAGGGGCCTGGTTCTCAGAAACCCTTCCTTCATGTCACATCCCGAGGACAGGGTCCTCCTGCAGTGCTGGGGCATTTCTAGCAGGGCACACCCGTTCCTCAGCAGGCTCCAAGAACCGGGACTCGGGGGCTGGAGGGCCCCGGGGTGGTTTCCCCACAGGGACTAAGCCATTTCTGAAGCAGAAGCGGCAACGCCCCTCACACGTGAGGAGGTCTGGGAAAGGAGTGGGCTCAGAATCCACGCAGGTCCAATCTGCCTCTGCCCCCAGCTCCCACAGCCGACTGCAAACACTCGCAGAGACTTCAGTCAGACACGTGGCAACCTGAGGGTGACGGCTACGCAGTGAGATGGTACGTTTGGCGCCACCCGGGCTTGCCCAGAAGAGTCACCTCTGGGTGCTCAGAGAAGGCAGCAGATGTGGATGGCAGCCCTGCAGCACCTTGGCTTCGGCACAGCATCAGGGCCCGGTCTTGGAGGGTCAGCCAGGCAAAGATAGAAAGCACCCAAGCACAAGGGCACCGAAGCCAGACAGTGCGAATAAATCCTCAGGTGCCATGAGTGCCAAGCAGGAAATCACCATGCTACGACACAAAGGCCTTTCCAGAGGGAGCGAGGTCCTCGGGGAACTCAGCGCTTCATTACTGTTTCAGAGCCTGAAAATGACTCGGTCACTGATCCTCCTTGATTTGGGTTCTTGAAAAGGAAGAAAATAAACCAGACAAAGGAAGGACAATGCTGGGAAAAATATCGTACTTCCCTTCCAAACGCAGGCCCAGAGGCCATCCACTGAGACAAAAACCAGACGTGTGTGTGTGTGTGTGTGTGTGTGTGTGTGTGTGTGTGTGTGTACACCTGGAACGTGGGAGCTGGAAGAAACTGGATTAGGGGCCTGGATGCTCAGGCCTAACCCAATTACCAAGGCCCTGGACGCTCTAATGCTATCAGGGCCTCCTACAGCAGACCTTGCTCTCTGGCTGCCGGAGCCTCACCTTGCAGCTCTGGACCAGCTGCTGCTGGGCCGCAGGGTTCTTGTTGGAGACAGCCGCGTTCTGGGAAGCGGCGATGGTCTGTGTGGCCGCTGCGGCAGCCTGCTTGGCGGCAACCTGGGGAGGACAGTGAGAGGTGAGCCAGGGTTCACACGTGCAAACACACACGTTGATACAAACCCCTTCCACTAAAAGGGGGGCACTGGACAGCTGCACGACAGGGAGGGACTGCCGGGAGGGACTGCGCCCTTTCAGTCCCAGTGACATCCTAACTGGCTGTGCCCTCTTACCTTCCTTTGGTTTCTGTCCCCTGGGACAACTCATCAACACCGGGAGGCTTGCACGCTCAAGTTTCCGTGTTCATTTGTCTTTTTCAAAAAGACAAGGGACGGGTCCCAAGACCATGCTGGCACTGATAAGCAGCACCAAGTCTAAACGCTTTGGGGACAAAAGCACTTCTTTCACCAATAGCATGGGTTGCCCCCTGGGTCAAGCACCAAGCTCAAATGCCCGTAGTGCTCATTACCTTCCCCACAAGAGCACTTCATTCATGTTACTTTCTAGTCTCCTTCCAAGGACCAGGAGCCCAGTTTTCTTCCAGAACTCACACATGGAGGGATTCCTCACTAGACAGGCAGATCCTGGTCTCTAAACTCCCAAATTTTAGCCTAAGAGGCAGTCTCCTGTGTACATTTGCGAGAGAGGTTTATTTTCTTACATAATTTACGCCTACTGCTTTTTTTCCCAGAGAATAAATCAGCATCCTGAAAAATGACCAAAGTATTTATAATTCCCTTCCATACCTCTCTGTCCCCACGGTCAGTCTCCCAAAGTCCCTATTTTCTATCGGGAGTCCTGAAAGAGTACTGCCTCCAACACAATATTTACTTTCTTAGCTAAAGGTCCTTTCTAAACGTGTATATTACTTAATGCCAGGGGAAAAAAAATAAAACCCGGCTCCTCCTGAAAGAAAATTTGAATTCTACTCAAGAATGTTAAATTCTGAAAAGATTCTGGCTTTCTGAAACCAGGAACCAAAGCAGTTTTTCAGTCTGTGACAATGGGCCTAAACCACTGAACCTAAGCAACGTCCCTAAAGCAGCCTTTGAAGTTGCTCCTGGTACCTAAGCCATTAATCTGCATCATCAGTCTTGATTCAGCTTCCTTTACAGGGACACTGTCTTATTCATCAATGGACTCTCTGCAATCTAGAACCTAGAAAACCAGCTCTTTACTGACCTCCAGGCGGTTGACAATTTTTTTCTTAATTGCATTCTGGGCTGCAGCGTTGGTTGCCACCCGGAGACCTTCTGCAGCTTCTCTCAGTCTTTGCTGCTGGTCCTCGTTCTCAGGGTTGGCTGCAGCCCCCTGCAAAAATGAAAAGAAAGATTTTAAGAGTTGCAGAGGGCAGCATGCCACAGACACTGAACTGATGCCTGCAATTAGACTTCATCCTGGGAATACAAAGTATCTGGAAGTGAGAGTCAAATGCTCCAAGCGGTATCTTCAAGATAAAGATGTTTCCTATCTAGCAGAGGACGTTGCAAAACTGCACAGCTACACAGCAGAAATCCAACAGTAATATTAAACACTTTAGATCATAGCCTTTGTGGTCCATATAAATTAATTTGTGATGAGAAATCCATGGTGTAAGAGATGTTAAGATAAATCTCCCTACTATCTACATCTCTTCGGGGGGGTTATTTTAATTGGCATGACAGACACACATCATAGCTGAAAGACTTCCCTGTCCTGGCATGGGTGAGTGAGAATGGGCTGAGATGACAGCATAACACAGGGGCTGGAGGAGGGAACAGAGGGACGGGAAGGCCATCCAAAATTCTCAAAGGCAACACTGTTCAAGAGACCATTCTGGGAGTTTCTGTTGTGGCTCTGTGGTAACAAAGCCGACTAGTATCCACAAGGACGCAGGTTCAATCCCTGGCCCTGCTGAGTGGGTTAAGGATCTGGTGTTGCTGTGAGCTGTGGTGTAGGTCACAGATGCTGCTCAGATCTGGCGTTGCCGTGGCTGTGGTGTAGGCTGGCAGCTGCAGCTCTGATTAGACCCCTAGCCTGGGAAACTTCCATATGCTGCAGGTGCAGTCCTAAAAAGAAAAAAAAAAAAGGCCATTCCTACAAAGCCTGGGTTGGTGGGTATAGCCACGTAGAACTGGTACCCAACTATCCTGAGGTAACGAGAGAAATCGATGCCCCCATCCAGGCAGGGAAAGAGGAATGTCGCGCTTTTATTGGGTTGCTGTAGGTTCAACTGTCTTAGGAGACCAAGCGGATTTTACTTAAATGGGTAGGAGTTTGAAGTAGGGAAAGGCTAAAGGAAATGCAAGGTGAGGATATGCTTTTACTGCACAAAAACTCAACAACAAACTTCAGGTACCTCCAGCCTCCCACCCCCACCTGCAATAAGAAGAGTCATTAAGAGTCTTCTCACGGGGGCCTGGAAGCTTTGTGACCAGCAAAAGATGTATGCAGATGAACAAGTTTCTTTCCATGGACATTTTAGGGCAATAATATTTGTTTGTGAAGCAGAAAGAAACACTCAAATTACTGAAAACGGTTTTCTGAACCTCTCCATTGCCCCTATGGTCCACCCTGCAAAATTTACCAATTTGCCAAAACCTCTTTCTTTGAACCACGGGATTTATAAAAAGTCACAGGAATTCACAACTAACGGAACAGTTTTAACCTCTGTGACAGACTCTTTGGGCAATACTCTTGGATAGAATCTTCTATTCTTTTAAACTGAAACCACTTTCAGCAGTCTTGATCTTGTGTTATTAGCAACTGAAAATTTCTATCTTTGCATTTCACATGTTTGGATTGTATGGGCTCCTTCTGTGTTCTTTTGCAAGTTTGTGACAGTCATTTTAGCTCTTTTGGTCATCTGGTATTTTTGAAAGCCACTCCTTTATCAATGCCTCCAGTGGCCCTCCAGCCTTAATCGTGTGTTTCAAACAGCAGCAAAGCACCATTTCTGCACTTTACACCAACAGGGGTGTCTGGATCTTTCCTTAGCAATGTCTTAAGTCTTATGATGAATGTGTACTAGATACCGACTATGAATCTTGGCTGAAATTTTTTTTTTTTTTTTTTGCTTTTGCTTTGTAGGGCTGCAAATGGAAGTTCCCAGGCTAAGGGTCAAATCAGAGCTGCAGCTGCTGGCCTACACCACAGCCACAGCAACACCAGATCTGAGCCACGTCTGCAACCTGCACCACAAGGCCAGATCTTTAACCCACTCAGCAGGGCCAGAGATCGAACCTGCATCCTCATGGATATTAGTTGGGCTCGTTTCTTGCGGAGCCGCAACAGGAACTCCCTTGGCCTGAAATCTTGGTTACTGACTAGGACTTTCTTTTTTTTTTTTTCATACTAAATACATTCTTTGCCATGAAGACAAAGTGACAACTTTTTAACTAAAAAGTTAAAAGAACTTACAGAAACACTCAACCTTTTCCTATCTAATAAAATAATCAAAAATAACAAACACAAAGTTTTTGGTAACTTGCTATACGCAGTGAATTGGTCTGGGGAGCAGTAAAGATCTGGAAACAAACATGCATGTTGGTCCTGGTTATGTGATAGTAGTTTTAATTTTCTCATCTGTAAAATAAGGGATTGATTAGATCTTTATTAAGGTTCTTGCCAGCTGAGCAAGTATATTTGTGAACATGAGGGTCTGCTTGAAATGGCATTGTTTAAACTCAGAAGAAGGGAAAAAAAAAAAAAAAGAAACAGAACTAGTGAAAACCTTAAAAAAATTAACTGTAATCCCAAACCCTAACGTGTAATTTTGCTAAAAGGGATGGTTAGAAGTGGGGGTTCTAGGTTGAAACGGGGGCCAGGGACAGAGGAAGGAAGTTCAGGCCCTGCCCCTCCTTGGGTCCCTCTGCAGCCCTACCCCTGACTAATCTCTGAGCTCTTAGCCTCTCAGGCTGTCTCACCTCAGTGGCAAGTCAGACAGGGAGGAAGGTCTACGTGGCTCACTTACGTCTCAATACATTGTAAGTGAAGCAATTCACATACTTGGTTGAGACGCACCACTGCTCTGCTGGAGGCCAGGGAGACGGGGTGTGAGATGTGGGGATGCTTAGTGACTCTGAAATGCACAGGAGAACATTAAATACGTTATCTTGAGGACAGGAGGTTGAAGGCGATTTCTATTTTCCTTACACTTTTCTGCATCTTCCACTCATTTCGCAAGAAACATGTGCCAGTTGCGTAATAAAGACAACCCTGACAAATACAGCCTCATCCATTTAAAACAGTTCTCGGCCAGAGCAGGCATCAGAATCTCCTGTGAAACACCCACACACACAGCCCTACCAGCGACCTCCTTAAGTTGGGACTTTTGGGGGGTGGAATTAGGGCATGAGTACTTCAATAATTTCATAGGGGATCTGAAACAGAGTCCCGGATGAGAACTGTTTCTAAAAGACTGCTTTTAAAAGCATCTGACACATCGTGATAGCTATAGCTGTCAATAAGCACAAACCTGACTTTTTAACTTTTTCTTCAAACACTTCTATAATATTTAAAATTGCTAGTGGGATTTCGGTAACAGAGAAGCAGGAAACACCCTACTATGCAATTTTTTTTTTTTTAGGGCCACACCTGCAGCATATTGAGGTTCCCAGGCTAGGGGTCAAATCACAGCCACAGCAATGTCAGATCTGAGATTATACCACAGTTCACGGCAACACTGAATCCTTAACCCACTGAGTGAGACCAGGGGTCAAACCCAAGTCCTCATAGATACAAGTCAGGTTCATTACTGCTGAACCACAAGGGAACTCCCTTTACTATGCAAAATCTTGATAGAAGTTTAGCTGAGAGGTCAAATGGAGGGCAAAGTAGCATTATGGCTGCAGGAAGAAAACAGATCTAAGTGAATTTACAGTTGAAAACCTCAAGTTTAAATTAATAACCATTTTGAATAAAGCCAGTGGCGATGAACCAATGCAAAAATAGTGCTCGCTAAGCAGGGACTCTGTCTGCGGCTGAGTCAGCACCACTCACCAAAGAGCTTCATTCACATGTTCCGTGACCTTCCCCTTTCCCACTTGAAGAAGGTTAAATATCTCAAAGCCACACAGATTGTAAACAAACAAAAATGCACACTCAGCTGACCATCTCTCTCTTGAGGGTAACCTTCAAATCCTATCTTTCAATCACATTTACTTTGTAATTGAGTAAATCCAATATACTACCTTTGCAGCCTCCACCATGCGAGCTGTGGAGTCAGCCAAGAGTTTTGCTGCTGCCAGAAGCTTTTTGGAATTCTCCATGTCGATTTCTGCTTCTGCGTCTGACCTCATGGCGTTGACGAGGTCTGAGGTGGCCTGGGCCAGGACCCGGGCCTGGCGCACCATTTCACCTAGAGGGCGGGACAGGAGATGTAGTCAGTTTGTCTGCTTCCTAAAGCTCGAGGGAAACCTCAGGAGCCAGCACAGTCTCGTCTCTGTTCCTCTGGCAAAAGGGATGAAGAGAAATGAGCCTCCATGTTCCATTCCTCAGCAGTGAAGCCAGATCAGACCCAGAACCAAAAATGCTCCCTGTGACGGCCAGGACTGTCCACCCCAAGCACATCCGAGTTCAGTCTGGAACTGTGCAGGATAAAAATGACATAAGTAACCTAAAAGGAACCCGTTATAAAGAGAAGGCAGGGAACAAGATTATGTGGATTTATTATGTGCATACACATTTAGTTAATACTCATATAGAAAATACTATTTACCTCACAGCAAGAACTGTTAAACAAAAGCCTCTATAATAAGCTCTTTGAATAACACGCATAGAGAAGATTATTTTAAATTTTGAGTCAATCTGCACACTACCTAGGACATAACCCACTGTTTTTGTGTCACTTGGCTTTTGCTCAAAGGAAAGACAGACCCCAGTTTCATGCTCAGATGCTGAGCTCTGCCTTGGCCCCATTTCTCCAACTTTCTTTTTCCTCACCCTTTCCTTTCCAGCATTGGTTTTGATTTTGTTGTTAGTAATTGTTATCAGTAACTGATTTTACTGAACTCCATTTCGACTTCCTTTTGGAAGTGGGAGGGGTACCACAGTCAACATTAAAAATAAAACTACTCAAATATGAGGAGTTTCCTTTCCCAAAGGTCATTTGCAAAGAGTGCCAAAGCACTGGTACCATTAAGGGGGCGAAGCGTGAAGTAGCTTTCACAAAAATCAAAATGTGCTCAATTCAAGGTACCCTGGATTGGATCCTGGGACAGTGAAAGGATATCAGCAAAAAACTGGTGAAATCTGAATAATGTCTGCGGTTTAGTTAATGTAATGAACCAATGCTAATCGCCCCATTCTCACCAACGCCACGGGCTAGAGGAGATGCTAAAAAATGGGAGAAACCGGGAAGGGCCTGGGGGAACTCCATTACCCTAGCAACTTTTCTGTAGATATAAAAATATTCCACAATAAAAAGCTTATTAAAAAAACAAACCAGGAGTTCCCGTTGTGGCTCGGCATGTTAAGAACCCACCTAGCATCCATGAGGATGCAGGTTCGATGTCAGGCCTCACTCACTGGGTTAAGGATTTTGCATTGCTGCAAGCTTTAGAGTAGGCTGAAGATGTGGCTTGGATCTGGTGTTACTATGACTGTGGTGTAGGCCAGCAGCTGCAGCTCCGATTTGACCCCTAGCCCAGAAACTTCCATATGCCACAGGTGCGGCAATAAAAAACAAAAAGAAAATCCAAATAGGTGGGGCACTGCCACCTTTTAAATAATTAAGAAGCATAGAGAAAAGCCCAAGGTAATTTTCTTGAAAAAACAAAACAAAACAAAACAAAACTTGCTTTATGCTCATTTTCTTAAAAAAAAAGTATTGCTCTGTGCTAACGAAGTAGGAAAACAGACCTCTTACAAACTACTGGTAGGGCTGTGGAACCCTTCTGGAGAGAAATTTCAGACACATTGAAAATATAAAAATGTACAGACTTAGTGGCCAGAAATTCAAGTGAAAGGAATTTATCCTACATATACTTCCCAGAGTAAACCAAGATATTTTTACAATAATGGTTACTGTAATATCATTTTTGTAAAACCAACAAAAACCTGGAAACCATGTTAATGTCCATGAAAAGACAATGGGTTACAGAGATTATGATGAATCTACTGAATAGAATACTATGCTGTCATTAAAAAGATTAGTGTGTTAAGTCAACATGAAAAAACTTTCTAATGTATTCAGTGGAAAAGGTTGCAAAAGAATATGTATAACACAATTCCATTAATATTAAAAGAAAGAGGGTATTATACACACACATACACATACATGTTAATAGGAAGACTGAACATTTCTGGACATACAATACAGAAATTTGTAAGTGGTAAATTCTAGAGTTGTGATGGGATAGTGATGGGCTGGGTCTGGGAAGACAATTTTTAACTAACAGAATGAAAAGGCACTACATATAAATTATTACATAAAAGGCAGTATATATAGTATATGTATGTATATACAATAAAAGGTATTATATTACTGGTACCTCTTACATAGTAATTATATATTATTATATTATACATTTGGCGTTTTTTCCCCCCTGTATATCATGATGTTTGGCATCTTAAAAAAACCACTCTGAATGCTATAAAACTTGGCTGTGATGATTGTTGTACACCTATAAATGTAATAAAATTCATTAAGTAATTAAAAAAAAAAAAAACACTCTGGTTGGAAAGAGACCGCCCCTCCTATTGCTAGCCAATTCTTAGAGACAGTAAAGGCTCCAGCCAAGAGCTCTGGATTGGTTGGCAAACTAACCAATCCAGAGCCATCCTCTATCTGGTCCCTGCAACCAGTAGGTGATTCCTGTCTTAATCATCCCAGGGCCAAATATCAGGCAACTAGGGATCACGCCTCTAAGGGTAAAGCCATTTTCAAACTAGCCACACCTAAGCTTCCACCAGGTCCTAACTTGCCTCTCCCACGGAAACCCCAGTTAAGGCAGTAGCGTAAGCTCTTTCCTAGGTCCTGTCTTCTGCCACCTGGTGGGAACCTGATGCTTTCCCGTGACCCTGTGTCACATGTGGTGACCCCCTCTCTGGGACCCATGAGTATAATGTTTCTTTCCAAGTCTCATCTTCCCTCCTCTGTGGCTGCACCAACTTTACCATATCCAACCTGGACATTCTTATAACAAAAGGGATTTACGGTGCATCTAAATTATAAAAAAAAAACCCAACAAAACATCCCTTATTGAACGCTGAGTCTTTCAGTGCTGCTGGGATGAGCACAGGAGGAGTCCTCTTCCTTTCCCAGCCTCTGCAGCTCATGAGAACTTGCGCTTGCCAGGCATCCAGGCAGCCATCCGCTGACTCACTCACCATCGCCACCACCAGGGAATCCCAACCGACCGGCCTCCCCCACGGCCCAGCCCCTCACCAGCGTCGCCCATGGAGCTGAAGATGCTCTCGGTGACACACATGATGGTGTCGGTGGCCTGGTCGTAGCGACCAATGGGCTCTCCTCGGCTGGCGAACTGTCGCACGTGCTGCAGGAGATCGTGGAGGGCCTGGCTGACCACACTGGCTGCCGCGCTGACCTGCTGCAGCAGCTCGCTGTCGTCGGTGGCCGCCTGGCAGGCGCGGACGCAGTTCTCCACCGAGCGGTCCACGAGCTTCCCTGCTTCGATCAGCTGCTCCTGGCACACAGGCGAGCTGATGGTGGGGCTCACGACCTGAAGCGAGAGGAGAGCGAGGCTCGGGTGCTGCGAGACGACTCTGATCTCCAGCGCCCACCAGCACACCCACCACGTCCTCAGTTCCTGACTCAGAGGACTAAAGGCTCAAGTCAGCCATTGCTGAGGTTTCTCATACTTAAGCATTTCACTTTGTGATTGTAGCTGCCCATAAACTTTCATCTCCATTAGTGCTTCATGACCAGCAATACCGCTAGCTCTTTCTATGCAGAGGAATTTCTGATAGGTGCCATTTATACTTCCTCCTCTTAGGAACCTTGAACTGAGTCTTCTAAGAAAAAATACTCTGTAAGGGGCGGGAGGGCCAAATTGGGAGTTCGGGATTAACACACACACACACACTACAATATATAAAACAGATAACTAACAAGGACCTACTGTATAGCACAGGAAACTATACTCAATATTCTGTAATAACCTATAAGGGAAAAGAGTCTGAAAAAGAATAGATGTGTATGTATACATATATAACCAAATCACTTTGCTATACATTTGACACTAATGTAACATTGTAAATCAACTTCATTTCGATAAAAAAAAATTAATTTTTTAAAAAAGACTGTGTGAAAGAATTATAATTTTTTCCAGAGGAATCTGTTTCCTGGAACTCTGCCTTGTGGTACTTGAAAGAACGGGGGTGGGGTTGCATCAGTATCTGTAATACTAGGACGGTCAGCAAGGAAAGCAGGAGGGAGACAATTAATGACCCCTCCAAGTGATGCTGCAAATTCTCCCAAAGGGCCGGAAAGGCCAGGCTGAGCCAGATCACAGATCTGTGGGATATGTTACATCATCAGGTCGAGAAGCAGATGCCTGCCACCTCATGACACATGATCTTAGCAGAGACACTGCAGTGGTGTGGGAAAGGCCTGAGTTGCAACCCCAGTTCTGCCGCTTAGGTTCCTGGGGCTGTAATCTACTCACTAGCATCTAAGGGCCTTGGTTTTGTTTTCAGTGAGCTGGGGATGACGGTGCTTAACGAGGTGACATAGCTCACAGAGTACGCACATCCTAATGGGCAACCGTGAGCACCATCCTCATTATCCTCACTCTGGTTCTGTGCAGTATAAGGGCTGCCACACACTGCAGATTACTACTGATCCCATTTCTAACGCTGTACTGCACAATTCAAGAGCTCTTTGTGCACAGGTATAGGAAAGACAAACTGAGAAGTCCAAAGGGGAGACACAGACACAGCTACTTGCCTGTAGAAATGGCAATTAGACACAGAAAAGTACCACTGCCTGAGGACTTGAGCAGAGAACAAATGATTAAAGCAGAATTGGACAGCTTATGCTAAAATCCTATCATGTCACCTAAAAGACACGCGTAGCAAGCTCTTAGTCCTCAACAGTTTTAACCAAGTTCTGCCCCTGCTTCTTCCCAATGACTGCAGGCAGCTAAGAAGAGCACGTGACATTTTGTAGAAAGGGCTGGGGTGCCAGCTGGCTTACCTTGGCACACGCCACAAGCTGGGAGGTGGAAAGGGCGCACTGGGTGGCGGCAGCAATCACCCTATTCTGCAGGACCGTGTCTTCAGCCACTTGGGCAACATTCTTGGCCTTTAGTACCAACATGGCGGCAGCATTGGCAACAGCTTTGGCCAAACTCATTAAAACGTCCTAAGAAGAGGAAAACAAAAAATAGTCTTTTATGTTTTCCTAATCACCCTTTGCAGCCTGAAAATAAAGTGTGGTGTCCACCCTTCAGTGCTTTAGAGTAATAATTTTTTCCACTTACTTTTCTGAAATGGTCAAGTTATCCTGAGAACTAAGAAAGGAGATTCACATCCTAACAACATAGTCTCCTATGTATTTAAGGAGCACAGGTTTCAATCCGTAACAGGTTGATTTGAGGGAAGGACTTTATTTTAACCACTGATTCACACTGATGCATTTACATAACCCTTAGAATCGCGACCATGTCTCCTAAGAATGTGGTGGATCAGAAGTGGAAAATGCACACCATCAACCGCAGGAAGGATAAAACTCATGGCCTCCATGTCATCATGCCCCACTCCAACTTGAAAATTTATCTTTTGGATTTTGACTCTACACAAGGATCCAAGCTATCATCAAACATTGAGCCACCTCTCAGCCTCCAGAGGGCAATGTTGAACATGCACACAAAACACCTCCAGCTCACAAGCCCGTGAGAGCTCTGAACGTAAGTTATTCTCAGTGTCCTGGAGCCTTCTGGATGGAGATGAATTATTAGGAAAAGTGGAAAGGGAGCCTTCATAAGTAAACCGGCTTCAAGAAGATCTCACTGAAGATGCAAGGAGCTCTGAGCCTTGAAAGATCCGTTTACACTTCCACGCAACGTGAAGGCTTTCTGCTTGCAGGACAGAGCATCTCTTTCAGCCCATCATACGTGTCGCCCATTCGTATGACCTGACGTATAACCACTGCCACATTTAACTCAATCCTTGCCTTTTACTACTAAAGGTAATTTACTCAGTTTGGAAATGCCTTCCCTATGAACCATTTTTGTTTTGAACCAACATGTCAAGGTTGTCTCCCAGAGGACATGTGGCCAGAAGTCTTTATTAATTCATCAGATAATGAAATGCACTTTTGATTCTGAGCGCAAAGGGCACCCACAGAGTATTTACAACAAGACATTTTACGAGAAGATATACCGGAAAGTTTTTTCAGCCCATACAATTTTACACAGAGCAAAGACTTTGTTATCCAGGCAAGTCAGAAACCCACGAATCCACCGAGTAAGCAGATTTTAAAATGGACAACGACAAAGTAGTATAAAGCCATGGTCTGGTCCAGTCTTTTTTAGATCTCTGGTATGTGTTTACTGGACGTCCTAGGAAAAACCACAGCCTGCAGCGCCAAAAGTGGACGATGCCTTTGGGATCTGACTGGCACTCATCTATCATACAACTTCTAGAAATTACTCCCCACACAGCCTGCAAAGTTCCAATTCTTGAACACCTATCTCAATGCTCAGTGAAACTAAAACTTGAAGGTCACAAGTTATCAAGATTTTAAAAAGTAGTCTTGCAAAGTGGGTTGCTGTATTCCTTCCCTGGTTAGGAGTCCACTTTTCACACAGGGACCAAGATTTGGTCATGCAAATTCCTGACTGCCCTAAAGATTTGGTCATGCAAATTCGCCAGACTCATTTAAAGAAATTCTGCTGCTCCTATTAATTTTGTCCCAGAAAAAAAACAGAAACAGAACGTGATACTATGGCGATAGTTGCTGACAAGGCCCCCTGTCAAACTTTTCAACAAGACCACTATTATGCAGCTCATGTAAAATAAATCTTTGTTAACTCTGGGAACATGCAGTACATGGAGAACTCAAGAAAAAGCTCTGAGATAGGATCTCAAGAATCAGAAAAATAGGGAGTAAGAAATCCCGTGTCAGTAAGCCAGGGGCTACCCAGCGCTGGAGGAGGCTACAGGATAACCATACTATGCTGGCGCCTATCTAGAGACCTTACAGAAACGGAAAACATTCAAGCCAGATCTTCTCCATTAAGAAAGCCTTCATGGGACCCTGCCCTGAACTTGAACCTGCTCCCCTAGCATGGCTGAAGGAAGAGAAGCAGACATCAGGGGGTGGAGTTTGTATTTACATGTGATGAAAACAGCCTATTGAAGGAAAAGAGAAAATCTTAAAAAAACAAAACAAAACAAAACAAAACAAAACAAAAAACACAGGGATACATGAGATGCCTTATGTTGCAGCTGCAACTTCCCTCTCAACCCTCCCAAACACTTTGGAAAGTAAGTTGATGGCTTTAGGATAATGATGAGTCTCATAGTTACCCAATTCCTAAACACTTACCTACCTGCAAAGAATTACCTCGTTTAATACAAAATAGAAAGGACAACACAAAGGAGACTGAGGATCTGGCTAAGGGGACATCAGGAGGGGGACGTGATTAGCTTGCATTTAGTGGGATATATTTATCTGGTCTAGAGTTAACTGTGTTTATGGTTACAATTGGCCGTGACAACATAGACATGGCTTCTCAGAGTATTTCTACCACCCGTCAGGGTCTCAGCCTCCATGATCATGCACTGTATTGTATGCTGCATTGCTTTGCAGGGCATGGCAGAGTCTGATGGCCCTGTTCCCCCCCCACCCCCAGGAATGTGGAAAGTATAGGAGCAGGTGCATGTTTCATGTATGACACATACATGCTCATGTCTTAGTGTAACTGACACATCTTGAGGTGACGAAGTTTGGGAGCCCTAGACAAAACAGTGTGCCAAACTGCCACTCATGCAGCAAGCTGAATACTAATGGGAGCCGGAATAATCTTTTTGTTCAGAAGTCTGCAGAATTTCCAAACATTCAACCTGACATAGGATTTGGAAAAGGGCATCTCCCAGAGAAGGTAGGCTCGAACTTGAACAGTTTAATTAGAATATATTTACATATTACTTGCAAAATTAAGACTTAGGAGGAGGTGGAAGAGGAGTGAAAGGCATTTGCTCACAAGAATGTGAGGAGCTCTTCTGAGACTGAAGGTCCCCAACAGGAGGCCCCTGCACCCCGTCTTCAGGGGGTTGGGAATGGAGGCGGACAAGCTGAGACCCTGTCTGAGCCAGCAGGGCATCATGCCCACTTTGAACAGTGTCTACAGCTGTTGCCCTGAGGACATGCCCTTCATATTGAAAAAGAGCGGCAGTGGCAGGAAGGACTTCTCTGCCACACTGGTGGTTCTGGACATGAAACAGACAGAAGACCCGGCTCTGAACACAGCGGAAAGCCCATGACATCTGTGAGCAAAGTGCACGGGAGCACATGAATTTTCACTCTTACACATGCACCTGAGAATGATGCAGTTAAAAACTGCCCCCCAAAAGATAAAACACCACTGGCTATGCACTGACAGCTGGAGAGGCTGGGTGGTTGACATAAGGGGGGCCATGACGTTGTTCCCGCCATGTTTGTTTTGGAAGAAAGTGCAGCAGGCTGACCAGTGGGCACAGCTCAGCTCAGCGAGAACAGAGGTGATGCATGGTATACGTGCAATGGGTTTTTCAATTAAAATTTCTTTTCTTTAACACAGAAAGACCACACTCCGAGATAATCCACCTCTTGTCAGCCCAAGGAAGACTTGGTTTTCCATTACATTTGCGCAGCTTGGGACTGAGACCATCCCTCAGATTCCACGACAGTGAGCTGCAAATATCTTACTTGGAATCGCTCGTCAGTCTCATTCTCCCCGATCTGCCGCAGAAGGTCCCCACTGGCTTGTCCAATGCTTCCGGCAGCTGTCAAAACTGTCTGCCGAGGCTGTGAACACAGAGCACGCTTTAGTGAGAATCAGACATCAGACACGGCCGTGCAGGAGGAGGAATCCTGCAGGGCCCTTCTCCTGCACCCCAGTGAGGCCCTCGAACTATCTGCCAGACCAGAGGCATACACCCGACGGCTCACAAGCCAGCGGTGGCTGGACGGATCTGAAACGTCCAGTTCATCAGCGAGCCTCACTCGGATGGTAGGAAGGTGATATGCACTTTATGAAAATTAGTGTACAGACTTGGATCCCCTTTAAATGTGCATCTGTCGTGTGTGTTAGGTTCTGAGGCGGCATCTAGTCAAGAACCCTTTGCAGGGGGGCGGTGGTGAGAGGGAGGCTTCCTACTAAGAGCTCCATCGGGCTCAAAGGTTGGACCACAGCTTCTGCACCCGGGTCACCGACTCCAAACCGCACAGTGGGGGAGCGTGCCCCTCAGGACGGAGGGAAAAGCGCAGGAAGCAAGAGCTCTAGGGGACCCCGAAGCTGTACCTGTCTCATCCGAATCCGAGTGGCCGCTCGCCCCCAAGCTCACCTCTCCAGAAGTGGGCTGCACAGCTTTCAGCAAGTCCGACACGGCCCCGGCGAGGGTCCTGGCAGCCCTGAGCAAGTCCTCCCCGCTGCCCACCTCGTCGTCCATGAGCGCTGCCAACAGCTTCACACCCTTGGACATCTCCGTCAGGTTGGACGAGATGGTGGTGATTGCACATCCCACAGCTGTGTAGTCGGTGTCTGCAGGGTCCCCTAGGGCAGAGAAGGACCATCCCCATCAAAAGGCGGTGGTGAAGGTTGAGGAGAGCCCAGACTGGCAGAAGGCAGGTGGTGACACTGGCAGCAGACCCCGCCCCTCGCCCCCTTGCTGCGGGAGTCAGATGACTCCCTGTCTCCCGGGCGCTGCTCTTCACGGGGTCCTTTCACCCAGAGGCCTCATACACGGAGATCCTGAGCACGAGCCCCTTCAGCATTCCCAAGGAAGTCTTGCCCTCTCACAGCCTTTTCAGAAAGCCTGAGGTCAGCAGCTTGGCGAGGTCAACTCTGCCCCGAAATATGGAAATGCTGCTCGGTAAAAGCAGCATCTTTCCCGGCTTCCACTGGGCGGTGTGCGGGCAGGAGTTGTGCTGTGCCGGGGAGACCCAGCTGGCCCGAGACAGGAGAGGCACCCATGGCAGCTAGGTGTCCAAAACCATTTCCCGATTCAAAGCTCTCAGAGGGGGAACCAGCCTCAATACACTGAGAAGTACGTGCAGCAGCTTGACGGACAGTGAGAAGAGGGGAGTAAGTGCTTTTTACTGATGATGCACAAAACGGACAGAAAGGAATGCCACGTTCCCCACCTCTCTCCTGGGGCAGGCGGAGAAAACACCTGAAGCATTCTGAGCGCCTGAAAATAGACTCTCCCTCCTCTCAGAATAGGCGAAATCTGTTGTTTCAATCAAGTAATAAGGACTTTCTTTTAAAAAAAACGAAAGCCACAAAACACCACAAATCCCTCAGGGACTTACCAGCTGTGAGGTTAACAACCGAAGCTGTTCCAGCTGTGATGGCGTCGACTTGGGAGTGGATTTCGTGTTTGGATTCGTCGACTTTATTCTGAACCCATACCCTGGACGCCTGCAAAAGCAGACAAGGGCATGACACCATCGGCTGCACAGGATCACCCAGGAGACCAGGGAAGTCGCGCCACAAAGTCAGACTGGCATTGTGGCTACGTTCTTCTCCCTGGGCCAGCACGAGCGAGGCCCTGAAGTCATCTTGAACGACGTCCCTCACGGGCCTCTTGCCCACTCATTCCTGCTGAATGGCATGTGAAATCTCAGTGCTTTTCACTCAGCTTAGGTTTTTGCTAAGATCTTGGAAAGCAAAACTCTCTGTGGCTTTACGAAGGTCAATTCAATTTAAAAGCTGACAATAATTAGTATCTCATAATGATACTGCACTCTGCCAGCAACAACGGTTGCTGATTTTCACCCTGTTCTTAAAATGGGGTTAGAATTAGGGTATTTCAGCTCCCGAGTGTGCTAGCAGTGTAGGAATTTTCTTTTGGGTACAACATGAATGGGGTGTTGATGTGGCATCTTTCCCAGTACGGTTCTGGGATGGGCGGGTGGGGCATCAAAACCCCTGCTCGACCACCAACAAATGATATGGCCAGGTCCTAGGCCTTACATTTCTTCTACTGCAGAAACTCAACGGTCTTTTAAAACTTTTCCACTTCTTATACTTCAGGATCATTGGAACCTGTAAATAACAAACTCTGTTTTCAGCCATTTCTGGTCTTAGCCAATAAATGATCACTTAACACTGAAAACAATGACCCTAGGTTAACATAAGGTGCTGATCTGCCCTCCCACATATCCTCAAAATATTAATCCTGGTTCAGGATATGTCTAGCACTAACATTTTTTTTTTTTTTTTTTTTTTTTTGGTAAATCAATTCTTTGAACATTGGTGAAGCAAGAATGTTAAATCTAGATATTTTAAAACTCTGTCTCACAGCTGTGCTGGCTATGGGAGTCTGCCCTATGTATTTTCACTCTCAGGTTCCAAAAGGCAAATTGTTTCACAAAACTTCAGGTACTTGGAAGAAAGAGCACTGAGGATGCTGTGCCCTGCAGGGATACAAGTACACCCCTGGAAAACACACGGAGCAGGGAGAACTTGGAGGTGGCTGTCCTAGCCAGACGAGGTAGGCCTATAGACCGTGTCTTGGTTTTGGCCCCTCAGATGGCCTGGGAGTCCTATAGCCATGCTTTCTCAACCCTGGCTGCCCATCAGAACCACGTGGAGAGATGGAAAAACTAATGACACTCAGGCTCTACCCCCCAGCAACACTAATTTGTTTGGTCTGATCTGGACCCTGGGCTTTGCCCTTAAAGCTGCTCAGGCAGGTCTAAGGAGCAAGGCAGGGCAGAGAATGCCAGTGGTAGTCAGTGCTGTGTAAACTTCAAAATGGGTACACAACAGCTGAGAACGTCACTGAAATGCAAACTCTGATTCATAAGATTGAGGTAAGGCCTAAGATTCTGTATCTCTCATGAGATCCTAGGTGTTGAACACCCTATGGACCACAATTTAAGGAGCAGGGGGCTAGACGATTTCACGCAGCATCAGCTACAGGAAGGCAGCTAATTACCCTGCCCCGCTGAAAAGCTCAACAGTGGTAACCCAGTGGTTTGCAAAGCATGCTGGGCCAGCAGCAGCATCATCACTGGACAACTTGCTGGAAATGCAAATTCTCAGGCCCTATCACAGACCTACTGAGCCAGCAAAAATGGGGGAGGGACCCAGCAATCTGTTTTCGAAAGCCCTCTGGTGACTCCGATGCTTGTTCAAGTTTGAAAACCACTGGTATTAACAACCAAACCAGCTCATTCATACTCACTGGGCTCTCACTGGGTATTAGCAATGGGGCTAAGAACTCAGCACATGATTCGATCATCCAGTCTTCACAACAGCCCTACTCATGGATGACTAAGTAGCGAGAACGGTGCCCAGATTCACACAGCCACTGTGCAGCAGAGCTGGAATCTGGGCCCAGACGATAAGTCCAAGTTCTTAGCCCTCACGGGGTACTCCCAACATACCCCAAGACCCTACGATTCCTTCCTCCTGTGAGGGCAGCCTAGAGACAAAGACTCCATCTGTTGGAAAAAATACAGATTTCCTCACCTAGCCGGAGACAGAGATTCACGCAGCTGAATCCAGCCACAGCGCATAACTCTGTTTTCTGCCAGGGCAGAGAAACAAAAACACTGAATAGTACTGACCATATCCTGGCCAAGAGGCGGCAAGGAGTCGAGCTCGCTGAGGTCGTCCTGGGCCTGCTGGACAGCGTGCATGCTCGTGTTGATGGTCCCCAGAAGGGCCTGCTGGGCCGAGGTCTGCAAAGGCAGGTAACACAGGGGTCATGCCATGCCCCCGGGATGGACAGTACAGCCTCTACGTGAGCAAGGAAACTGCTCCTGGGCTCACAATAAAGCAGCCAAGGGTTCATCTCAGCAAGTGCCCAAACCACTTCCATTCCAACTGAGGGCTGGAAACAGGTACTGTAATATGTTAATAGACTACTAAACGTGGGTGTTTTGAATAGAGAGGTTATAATGGGTAGAATACGGACAGGACAGCTCAGTTAGCTGACAAGCAAGGTCAGAAAGAGTCTCTGCAGGGGAGCTAAGGGGATTTAATCCTCAAAGATTCAGGACAGAAGGTCTCATGCACAGGAATCATGTGCATGTTATACCAGAACCTGTCCCGATAAATAAGCAAAGAGTCTACACAAATCTGCAGTCCATAGGCTTCTCCAGAACGCAGTCACTTCTGAGCTTTCAGGCTTCTCAACCTTCAAAAAGTTCTTCTCCAAAAGCATGTGATTCCAGAGCAAGCCTGAGAGGTCCTGAGTCAGGCAGACCAGCTCAGCGCAAGGAAGCAAGGATCTGTGCAGGAGAAACGTGTGGCCCAGAACAGACCTGGTCTGTGTCTGAGCCTCTCTGAGGGGTATCTGGGCCGAGGAGCAGCAAGGGGTGCAAGCCGGGGAGCAGGGTCCTATCGCTCTCTCACAAACCAAGGAGAGGTCCCCGGTTCTCCTCCAGCCCTAGAGGACACCTGTGGTCTCAGACAGGGCACCGCCGGAGCCACCCATTTAAAAAAAAAACAGAGTGGGAATGAGGCTGCACAGCTGAAGAGCCACAGTTCACACAGGAAGTAAGCAGGGTGTGGATGACACAAGCCATCCCTAGGCCGGTGTCCCTCCCTGGACACAGCAAGTCCCCGGGGAAGCCTCACCAGTGGGGGCATGTGGCCTCGGTGCATCTGGCCAACCATGACCTGCTGCTGCGGGGAGGGCATGCTGCCCACGTTGAAGGTCTCGGGCCCGCTGGAGCCGGAGCGCATCACGGCCGGCAGTGCCACCGAACCGTGCTCCACCTTCCCAGTGCGATTGAACTGCTGCTGCAAGATGGTGGACCTGTGGGGGACAGACGGTTGGGTCACTGCACAGAGGCCGGTCACGTGGAGGTTACTAAGGTACCACAGGTGTCACTAGCGTTCGCTGCTTCGTGCTGTGGCCGCCAATTCACAAGAGGCAAATACAGACAAGAATCATGAATGAAGTAGCAGAGCAGGACCCTGAGATGAAGGAATCCTTTTATGAACTGTAATATAAGTGACTTCTCCCAGTTTATCTAGTTAATAGGTTCATGGCATTATGCTATTAGCTGTTCTTAAGAAAGAGAGAGAAAACAATGATGTTTCAGGCATACGTGAATATTTTAGATACAGTGGCCTATTTTTTGGTAAATTCTATCTGAAATGGTATTCGTTGACTACAGATCTACTGGGTGCCAGCTTCTACTCTAAGCCCTGGGGACAGAGATCACTTATCCTTAGCCTGAAGGAAGAAGTGTGGAAATGAACTTAAAATCCCCCACAGCTAAGATCCCCCAGCCCAGGTCAGAAGCCATGGACCACACAGGATGCTTTTGGAGGCATGATGATTGGCAGGTGTTGACACCTCTTCCACAGGATTTCAGCATAAGTCTGCGCAGACTCCAAGGGCATCTAGTAAAACAAAAAAACCTCAAGTTTTTACCTCCTCATATTTTCTTGGGATGAGCAATGTGTGCAAAGGACTCAGCATATGAAGGTAAGAGTCTGAGGGTGGCCCAACTGCCTCACAGCCCAGTGGACAAACATACAGGAAGAGTCTGGGGGAGTTTGTGTGCATGCATGAGAAGGGTACAGGGTTGGTGAGCAGCCGCAGTAAGGTGGAGGGGCCTCTGTCTCAGGGTTCTGGAACCATCGCAGGACATTCCCTGTTGCCCAGGGCAAAGCTTGTGAGCCAGGTCAGGATACCAAGCTGTAGGTGTCCATGGAGGAACACTCGTGTCTAGAGAGAGGCGGGCACTGGGGAAGGTAGGTCAACAGCTTTGCTAGGAGGTCAGCTGCATTCCAAGATCTCAGCCAGTGTCTGATACAGAGAGAAGTGGAAGGTCTAGAGATAAGAATTTCCTGGGACCATACTTGCCATTGGCCATGACCAGACCCTGCCCTGCAGCCCTCTGCAGTGGGAAGGGGCTACAGCGGCCCCGGGCAGGGGAGGGTCCCAGCACTCCAGGCACAGACACTTACTGAGCCTCTCCCAGGAGAAGTGCAAGTACAGCACAGTCCGGGGAAGTAAAGAGCTCAACCTATCAGGAAGCACTAGCTCCCTAATGGCCAAGTGATTGATATTCATTAATAATTCTAAGAACTTAAGGTCTTTTGCCAGAGGGTAGCAATTAGTACTTGAAATGCATCACACTGAACGTGGTTTCACCTTGTGCACTAATGCGGGACAAATGGAAAAGCACCTGCCAGGGGATTATGGAGCCAACTGTGAGAAAGTGGTATGGAGCAGCATGGTTAGAGAAATGCTTATTACGACTAGGCAATTTCAATATGCTGGGACGTGCTAGAACTCTGGGCAGGGTACTATAGAAGGCCTAGGACAAGGTCTGAATCGGAGTCCCGGCTCTGCCGCACATGTGCATCTCAACGAGCCTCCGTGATGAGCTTTGGTTTCCTCATGCACAAACTGGGGATGATCAGATCTAGCCTAGCTCTTCCATGGGGTGGGGTTGGGATCAGCTGGGACGGCAAGATGGACACACACAGTAAAGTGTCAACAAGAAAAGTTACTACTGTAACGCTCTATTTAACAGCCAGGGAGTAGCTAAATAGGTTTCCCAACAAGTCTCACTTCTGAGATGTTACTTAATGTTAAGTCTGAGTTGCCCCATTTATAAAATGTGGCTAATGTGAGACTGTTCTGAATTTAAAATGATGACAACCATAGCAGACATGTATGATGTACCAGGCATTGTTTTATGCGCTTTATTAGTTTTATGCACTTTATCAGTAACTCAACATCAAAATAAAACTTACGAGATAGTACTATCAATCAGTTTTCTTATCTTAGAGGTGAAACAAAAGGGGCAAAGGAAATTCGTCATGTCCCCAAGGCCACACATTAAAAAACACACCTCAAATTTGAACTAGTATCTCTGGCTTCAGAGTCTTCACCACTTGCCTTTGCTGCCTCACGATGTGTGTGTCAGGTGTGCCAAGTAACAAGCATCCTGTACACAATAACCCTCCACTGGCCAGGCCGCTATCCCAAAAGGTACAGGAGGAAACCCCATCTCCAGGCTTTGATGCAAATGATGCAGTTTATGAGATTCAAACCAGAAATGCAGGAAAGGACTCAAGAAGGCTCACTGTGTCTAAAGACGGAATTCCACACCACCTGATGTTCAGTGTCTTCTCCAAATTCCCAGTCACCCTCATCCCAGTAAGATGCCCTCAACCCTGATGGCGACAGTCTGGGCCCCATACTTCGAGAGGCAGGAGTCGGCTCTCTCATCCACCATCACCCCTCCAGGGCGGGACTCAGGGCAGCAGCCCCAGAGCTGGCACAGGGAAAGCCACCCATCTCGGGAGAAGGCGGTTCCCTGGAGTTCTTAAGGATACTTACTTTTTGGGGGAAACCGACTCCTCTAACATCGTTGACTCCTCATCACCCTCTAGTCCAAATCTATCTTTACTTTGTTTCTGAGGTAAAACAAGACAAAAATGAAAGTCAGCAGGTCCTACCACAAGACTCTTTTAAGAGGCCTTTGTTTGGGGTGGGGGGTTGTTGCTGTGCTCATGGCATGTGGAAATTCCAGGACCAGGGATTGAACCGATGCCACAGCAGCAACCCAAGCCACTGCAGTGTCAATGCCAGATTCTTAACCCACTGAGCCAGCAGGGAACTACCAAGAAGTCTTTTAAAATGAGGCACACAGGAGTTCCCTTCGTGGCTCAGTGATTAACGAATCCAACTAAGAACCATGAGGTTGCAGGTTCGATCCCTGGCCTTGCTCAGTGGGTTCAGGATCCGGCATTGCTGTGAGCTGCGGTGTAAGTTGCAGACGCAACTTGGATCCTGCGTTGCTGTGGCTGTGGCGAAGGTCGGCAGCTACAGCTCCTGTTAGACCCCTAGCTTGGGAACCTCCATATGCCGCGGGAGCGGCTCTAGATAAAGGCAAAAAGACAAAAAAAAAAAAAAAAAAATAATAAAATGAGCCACACAAGCAGAAATGTTGAGTTTACCCCAAATTCCTTGTATAGAATATTTAGTAAGTGATGGGTGAACAAAAGCAATAGTAGTGATGAAAAAGAACTATATTATTTAATATAGCGAGATCTATAATGTCTTCTGTATATGTGATGGTGTAATTTTATACAGTTAAAATCAAGATATAGATATTAATATTTTAGTAGAACTTGTATATTTCAGTGGGCTGTATCCTGAAGCCTTAGGAAAGGTTTGCCTGTATACCTCTGTGGCATATGACACCACCGCCTCCCCCCCACTGAAATTAGTTTAAAAAAAAGAGACAGAAAAAAAAAAGAAAAAGAAAAATAGCATCTTCAGGAGTTCCAGATGTGGCATAGCAGAAACGAATCCAACTAGTAACCATGAGGTTGCGGGTTCGATCCCTGGCCTTGCTCAGTGGGTTAAGGATCTGGCATTGCTGTGAGCTGTGGTGTAGGTCGCAGATGCGGCTCGGATCCTACATTGCTGTGGCTGTGGTGTAGGTCGCAGATGCGGCTCGGATCCTACATTGCTGTGAGCTGTGGTGTAGGTCACAGATGCGGCTCGGATCCTACATTGCTGTGGCTGTAGTGAAGGCCGGCAGCTGTAGCTCCAATTTGACCCCTAGCCTGGGGACCTCCATATGCCATGGGTGTGGCCCCAAAAAAAAAAGAAAAAGAAAAACAGCATCTTCAGACCCTCAACCCAGTTTCTATAGAAGTTGGAAAGTATAACATAATACCTAGAGAGGAAGATGCTGAGGGGTTTAGCTAGGCTCATTCAGGAGCTAAGTGATGCACTGCTGCTTGTCACCTTGCAGTCAATGACACAAATGCGAGCTGCAGCAAAATCAGAAATTCTCCTAGGGTATGAGGTCAGAGACTGCACACTCAAGCAATCTTAAAGTTAAAGACTCAATTAGTGAATAAAGTACTTAACCTGAGGTTTTCTTATGTCTCCCCTCCTGCCCCAGGTAGCTACATCATCTGAACTGAGTCTTTAAGTAAAGAAGTGTTGTCCAATTTGCATCAGTATGAAATACCTTTTTAAGGATGATGTCGATGTAGCCTGCAATCAGCTGGGATATTTGCTCTCCCTCAGTGGTTTGAACTGAATAGTAGCTTTCCTGGTACTCTCCAAAATCCTTGGGGGAGGAAAAAAAACCCTCATTAGAAAAAAATACAGCCAGATCAACAGTTTTCAAGGGGAGGAGGTCCAGTTTTGGAAACAAGCTCTAGCACACACTTACTTTGTCTTGCTTGTCTCCTCTAAATACAACTGAACACCCTAAAATTTATTCAAGAAACAACGGCAAAGGGACTCTGAGAGCTGGAAAGGTGGACAGGCTGGAAACCTCAGGACCTGGGGAAGCACAATCTGGTGAGTTCTTGGGTTTTATTTTATATCCCACACCCTCCAAGGCCGGGTGCAGGGGAGGCCTGAAACTTGGAGCGTCCAACAGGAGTTCCTGAAAGCCTATTTTCTCTGGCCAAGGGACCAGAGAGAGGAAGCCCAACAGAGACCTATCTGGGAGACTCGGGCTGCTTCACACCTAGGGTGCTGCTCACTGGCAGCAGAGCAGTGAACGCCCCAGGCTCTGCTCCACAGCCCCGGCAGGCAGGGGATCTGTGTCTGAGTCCTTTGCAGCCATAGCCACGGTGAAGTCCTGTGTCTCCTTCCTCTCTGCAGGGTGTCATAAAGAGATTCAGGCTCAGAAGCTCCTGCCTCCCCTAACAAAGGTGACCCAGCAACAGCAGGTGGCCCAGGAAGTAACTTCCCCCAAACAGCACCTAGAGGCCTTGAGCAGGAATGCCAGCAACGTCAGAACAACAAAGCAGTCCAGAAGAGCACTGCAAGGGCTCAGAAAATAAACTGCAGCTGACATCCACAAAGGTATGCCAGAACACCATATGCTACACATAAATGAGGTGACGGTCGGCTGAAATAGAAGATTTAAATAAGATCAAGAGTCTCCTAATATAATGACCAGATTGTCTAGGATATAATTGAAAATCACTATTCATGTCAAGAACCAGGATAACGGTGATGTAAAAAAAAAAAGATAATCAAGTGATGCCGATACTGAAATGAATCAGATGTTGGAATCATCTGATAAGGATTTTTAAATTGTGAATCATAAAAAATGTTTCAACAATCAATAACAAATTCTCTTGAAACAAATGAAAACAATAGATTCAACCAAAAAACATGTCTTAAGAAAAAGAACCACACTGAAGATTTGAAAATTAAAAAAATGGCATAACCACAATAAAACTCACAGAAGAGATTAAGCAGTAGCATGAAAGTGACAAAGAAAAGAATCGAGCAACTTGAAAACAGATCAGCCGTATTTAGACAAGTGAAACAATAGAAAGCAGAGATCTGTGGAACTTTTTTTTTTTTTGCTCTTTTTATGGCCACACCTGTGGCATATGGAAGTTCCCAGGCTAGGGATCGAATCAGACCTGCAGCTGCAGGCTTATGCCACAGCCACAGCAATGCCAGATCCGAGACATCTGCCACCTACACCACAGTAACACCGGATGCTTAACCAAATGAGTGAGGCTGGGGATTCAACCCACAAATTATAAATGTACAAATTCAAGAAGCTAATAAAGCCCCCAAATAGAATAAACCTAAGAAATCTACATCAAGAACTTCTGAAAACTAGAAAAAAAAATCTTAAACCCATAGAAAAGCAACATACTACCTGTAAATGAACACCAACCCAAATGACAGAAAATTTCTATTCTGAAAGCAAAAGAGGCCAAAAAGCAGTGGAATAATGCTGCTTTCCCTTTTTACAGCTGCACCTGCAAGAAATGGAAGTTCCTAGGTTAGGAGTCAAACTGGAGCACAGTCAAGGCCTACACCTCAGCCACAGCAATGCCAGATCCAAGCTACATCTGCGACCTACACTGCATATTGTAGCAATGTCAGATCCCTTAACCCACTGAGCGAGGCCAAGGATTGAACCCTCATCTTCATGGACACTATGTCAGATTCTTTAATATGCTGAGCCACAATGGGAACTCCAAGGAATGGCATTTTTCAAGAGCTGAAAGAAAAGAACTGTGGATCTCAAATCCTGTAGGTGGCAAAATTAACCTTTATGAATGATGGGGAAATAAGAACAATCTCAGATAAAGGGAAAAAAAAATTTGTTGCTAACAGACTTACTTTTAAAGAATATTTAAAGGAAGCTCTCCAAACATAAAGAAAATGAAAACAAAAGAAGACTAGGAACTTTAAAAAGATAAAGAACAATGAAATGGATAAAAAGAGAAGTAAATGTAAGAGCCTTTCCTTCGGCTCATGAGTTTTCTTCAATCTTCTATGGCTGAAGCAAAAGTTATAATACCATCTCATTTAGTGGCCAGTGTATATAGAAGACGTATTTAAACAATTACACTAAAAAAGTATGAAGTGTAAACAAACCTAAATGGAAGTAAAGTTTCTATACTTTACTTGAAGTGGTGAAACAACACTGATACCAGTAGGTGGTAATTAACTATATATATATATATATATATATATATATATATATATAATTTCTATATATACATATAATATCTAGAACTATCACTAAGAGCACTATACAAATTGTCTAAAAAATATTATAAATAAAATTGGAACTCTAAAGCATGTTCTTGCCACATTAAGGTAAGAAAAACAGAGGGTAATAAACAGAAAAATTGTAAAATGGTAGATGTAAGCCCTAATATATTAATAATTAGCTTAAAATATAAATGGCCTAAATATGTCAATTGAAAGAGTGCATTTTAATAAAAAGCACAGCCCAACTCCAGGCTCGCGACATGAAATTTATTTAAAACATAACTAGGTTTAAAGTAAAAGGAAAGAAAAATATACAGCATGCAAACACTAACATAAAAAAGCATTAGTGGCGCTATCAATGTATGACAAAGCAAACTACAGAGAAAAACTTTATGAGGAACAAAAGAACATAATGATAGGATCAATTCTCCATTAAGAACATAGAGTAATCTTAAACATATATGTACCAAACAGGAGAACTTCAAAATACATAAAACAAAAACTGACAGAGATGAAAAGAGAAATGGAAAAATCCTCGATTTCTGTTGGGACTTCACCCTCAGGAATCGTTAAAATTACTACACAGAAAATTAACAAGCATATACACAACTGGAACACCACCATCAGCTAAGAGGATGGAACTGGCATTCATAGAACACTTCACCCAACGGCAGAAGGCACACCCCTTTCAAGCACTCACGGAACATTCTCCAAGAATGATCATATCCTGTGATAGAAAACAAAACTTCAAGTTCTAAAAATTGAAATCCTACGCAGCACGATCCATGAACACAACAGAAGCAGAGTATATCCCCACCGACCACAACAGAATCAAACTAAAAATCAGTAATAGAAAGACCAAAGGAAAATCAGGCACCAAAAAATTAACTTAAAGTCAGGGTAGGAAGGAACAACATACTGTAAGTTTCAACCCAAATTTAGTAAAATCACTGGTATTTGTTCTCTCTTTTGCTTGAGGCAGTTACTGCAATTCATTACAGTTTTTAATAACCTTTTTTTTTTTTTTTAAAGGTCTTGGACCCTAGCTTAAAAAGGCCAATAGCATCAAAACTTATGCAACAAAACATAGCTACCCCTACCCCATCCATTCACACCTTCACTTTCCGTTCCTCACTCACTGCGTTTACTTTCAATCCTTTTAGCAATTTCTTTCTTTTTTGCTTTTTTAGGGCCGCACCCGGGGCATATGGAGGTTCCCAGACTAGGAGTCAAATCAGCCTTTTAGCAATTTCTTCTAGTGATTCTAAATAACTTGTTTTATACTGATGTCTTGATCTTTTCTACTTTAGAAATGACCCACAAATACCTACAATGGAAGATGAGAACAAACACCTACCTTTTAAGGGCCATACAGGTACAACTGTTACTGACTACAGGATGAAAATAAGTATGCTTCCTGAAGATTCCTCCCAACCGGTATGCGTATAACAAGGATTAAATTAGATAGCTTAGACTCCCTCCAATGCTCCCCCCCAGGCAATTTCTTTTGATGCTCTATTATAAGATCTTGTCTAGATGTAGGTATTTCAAGTGTGAACTAGAGCTGGAGAATAGGACACTTCAGGATCTCTGAAGAAATTAACAAATTTCAACATTTTCTGATTTCTCTTATTGCTCAATCAATATATACTACAAAATAATTGTCCTACAGATTCTCACCTACTAATGTGGCTGGCTATAGTTAAGGCCATCAGTACACTGTGCTAAGAGCAAATACTGAGGTTGGAGGTGGAATTCAGAGGTTTAAAGGTCTGGAACAAACACATATACTCTCTACTTTCTGTGTATTTCACTCTGAGCATTCTGTTATCATCGTCTCGCTGGATTCTAGAAAATGAAGTAGGTATTACCATCCCCATACCACAAGCAAGAACATTCAGGCTCAGAGAGAAGTAAGGTTACTTCTGAGCAAGGACACAGAGGTGGGGATGAAAGCGGAATTCAAATGCTACGCCAGAGTCTCTTTCCACCATAAAGCATGATGTCTTTGTAGGGAGGCTGGAAAAACACCTCGGTAAGATGTCAAAATTCTTAGGAACATCTATAACAACTAGAGATGAAGAAGCCTTTGGTCCTCAGAGCATTAGAAAATTGCCTCTTAGGAGTTCCCATCATGGCTCAGCAGAAACAAATCTAACTAGCATCCATGAGGATGCAGGTTCGATTCCTGGTCTTGCTCAGCAGGTTAAGGATCCAGCGTTTCTGTGAGCTGTGGTGTAGATTGCAGACACGGCTCGAATCTGACACTTGTTGTGGCTGTGGTGTAGGCTGGCAGCTTCAACTCCGATTGGACCCCTAGCCTGGGAACCTCCATATGCCGTAGGTACGGCCCTAAAAAAAAAAAAAGGGAAAAGAAAAGAAAACGAAAATTGCCTTTTAATATATACTTGGGACAGCATCATGAGGACCACAGAAGACTGAGAATCATCCTTGATTGGCTCTCTGCTTAAGGAGCTCAGACTTAGAGCACCAGAGAGGAAGAAGTGGCCAAGGAGACCCAGCTGGCTGACATCTCCCTCACTTCTGGATCAGTGCCTACCCTTGACCCTCTGGCCCATGGACCCCAACCACCCGTCCCTCTCCATGCTGCTCTCCAAAGCCAGGGAAACCCACTGGGCGGGTACTGTTTCACTTGGCCCAGGGTATCACTCAAGGCCGTGCTGGCCGACACTCTGTCTTCTCTCGTGCCTACCAGTGTGAAGCTTTTGGGTGAAGCTGCCCAGCGCTTGACCGTGGTCAGCGGCCACTCCTGTAGCACTTCCTTTGTCTTTTCATCCACGCGCATCACCGAGTCTTTGGTGATCCCAAGCAGGCGAGGCACCAGCTTGTTCTTGCCTTTCATCTTTTCCTGAAACAGGAGATTCCAAGAGTCAGGTTCCTTCCTCCGAAGACATCTGATTTTTCCAAGTAATCGGTGATTTTTGTGATTTTATACCTATGGTGAACCTATAGCACTGCGTTTCACGACAGGCGGGGGTTACTGGAAAACCAGGGTTTTGAAACAAGGTGAATGACTCATTAAATTAAAAGAATGGAAGGCAGAATAGATATGAGAAGATTAGAAACATCCACAAAGGCTTGTATCCTATAGAAAGATACCATCCAGGAGGGCAGGTTGCTCCAAAAATAGAGGCTGTGATAGAAAAAAAGATATCCAGAGAAAAAGAAGTTCAAGTGAACTCCAAATAGTATCATTCTCAGTAACCAACCCAGTGAGTAACAAAAGAGGGTTGATGTGGAATTTACATATGGCACTTCAGCTACTAAGAATTAATAAAACTGCCAGAGTCTTCTCATCACTAAACACAGTCTTTAAAAAAAATAATCTCTGAAATATATATTCATTTGGAGTCTTCATGTTTTATTAACGCGTACCTACCGACTCAAAAATATTTTATGATTAGTTTTAATAAGTTGCCTTTTTTTTTTTTTGTCTTTTGTCTTTTTAGGGCTGCACCTGAGGCATATGGAGGTTCCCAGGCTAGGGGTCGAAATGGAGCTGTAGCCGCAGGCCTACACCACAGCCACAGCAACGCCAGATCCAAGCTGCGTCTGCGACCTACACCACAGCTCACGGGAACGCCAGATCCTTAACCCACTGAGCAAGGCCAGGGATTGAACCTGCAACCTCATGCTTCCCAGTCAGGTTTGTTTCCACAGCGCCATGACAGGAACTCCTAGTTTTAATAACTTCTAAACAGACGTCATCCCTATGAAAATAATGAAGACCTACCTCACATTCAGGCCACAGCAAATTCAAGATAGATTAGTAATTTAGGAAGGACATATAGTTGGATATATTTGTGATTCCTGGGGAGGGGGGAGATGACTCTTTAACACAAACACAAAAATTTTAAAAATAAATAAAGGAAAAGATTAATGGCTTTAACCACAAAACATATGGACTTCAAAACATTTTATTTTTATTTATTTATTTATTTTTTCTTCTTATGGTCACATCTGCAGTATACGGACATTCCCAGGCTAGGGGTCGAATCAGAGCTGTAGCTGCCCGCCCACACCACAGCCACAGCAATGCGAGATCCAAGCTGCACCTGCAACCTACGAAGCAGCTTACAGCAGTACCTGCTGGATCTTTAACCCACTGAGCAAGGCCAGGGATCAAACTCACATCCTCACGGAGACTATGTTGGGTTCTTAACCCACAGAGCAACAATGAGAACTCCGGACTTTGACACATTTTAAAGAGAGAGAATGGAACAAAAAGAAAGAGATCTTGCCATAAACAAAATTAAAGGAAAATGACTGGGGAATAAATATTTACAAAAAATAGGATAAGAGATTTCATATACTTTACATACGAAAGGTTATCATAAATAATCAAACATAAGTGGCAACACGAAGAGAAAATGTGTTTAAAATAATAAAGTAGATAATAAGCAATAAGTAGCAATTAGATAAATATTCATGTATATATCATAGTTTTTAAAAAATTAATACTCAGGATTAAAGAAGGTATGAAGGAGGACCACTCTCGATGGGCATTCAAAATAGCAAAGCCTTTATGAAGAAAATTTGTTAATACCTACTCAAAGTTTTAAAAATGTTCCAGAGTTCCCATTATGGCTCAAGTGGAAGTGAATCTGACTAGTGTCCATAAGGATGCAGGTTCGATCCCTGGCCTTGCTCAGTGTGTTAAGGAGGCAATGTTGCTGTGAGCTGTGCTGTAGGTCACAGACTTGGCTCGGATCTGACGTTGCTGTGGCTGTGGTGTAGGCCAGCAGCTGCAGCTCCAATTCGACCCTAGCCTGGGAACCTCCATATGCTGTGGATGCAGCCCTAAAAAGACAAAAAAAAAAGGTTCCTACTTTTAACCCAACTTCTTTTAGAAAATTACTCTAAAAGAAGTTATAAATGTACATAAAGATTATGTTGCGATAAGGTGCAACCAGAGTTTTATCACAGTGAAAAACTAGAAATAACCAAAAATTTCAACAAGAGATTTGATAAATAAATTATGGTATATCCAAATAACAGACTATTCTACAGCTACTAAAAATTATATGTAGGAAAACAATTAGACTCATAATAATAAATTATCCACATTAAAAATAAAGAACCAGTTCCCACTGTGACTCAATGGTAATAAACCTGACTAGGATCCATGATGATGCTGGTTCGATTCCTGGCCTCAATCAGTGTGTTAAGGATCCGGCACTGCCGTGAGCTGTGGTGTAGGTCACAGATGCAGCTCAGATCTCACATTGCTGTGGCTGTGGTGTAGGCCGGTCGCTGTAGCTCTGATTCGACCCCTAGCCTGGGAACCTCCATATGCCGCGGGTGCGGCTCTAGATTAAAAAAAAGGCAAAAAAAAATAAAATAAAAATAAAAACATAACTTAATACACATTTCTATTGTTCTCAAGAAAAAAAAGAAGTCTTCAAAAACCACTTGCTGAAACTTAGCAATGCCCATTCCACTCTTACCAGAGGGATATACATACAAATCATCACAAAGTATGCATGTGTATGTAGGTTGTGTACAAAGGGACAGGCACTTAAGCCAGGAGTGTGACAGATAATAAATACTGCCATCAATTTTCAGAACATCCTCCAAATGCTGACATCATCGTCATTATCATCACCATTCCCATCTTGAAATGAAGGGAACAGCAATTTGTCCGAAGTAAACAGTAGTAAGTGATAAAGCCAGGATTAGAACGTAGATTTGCGAAGCTCAGAAACATCTCCGACTTCAAGACAGCCTGTCTACCACAGCATACTAGTTCTGATGGAAGCAATTAGAGAAAAAGCAAAGGCACCCCTCCCAGCCCCCATGGGCTGTTCATAAACCATCAGACAGGGAAGGTCGGGGCACACCTCCAGCTTCCTCCCAAGAGGAGGAGATAAAGGCACCAGGAATCTGTGTGGGTGTCTGAGGAGGGGAACAGGGCACCGCGAAACCTCTCAGTCCTTAGGAAAGGCTCAGAGAAGAGTCAGATTCTTTGCAGAGAGGCCACTTCCACGAGGGGTGAAATCGGCCCGGCGTGGGCCATGCCAGCGCGTCTCCCTTGGCTTCAGGAGCCGCAGAGATTGCGGTGGAAAGGTTCCAGCCTGCTAGTTTAGTCACACAGGGTTGGCACCAGCCCAGGCCAGGAAGGGGATCAGAAATAAAATATGGTTTGCAGCTGCTGCTTGCCTCCTCTCCCGTCTGCACCTCCCCAGTGAGGGGCTCTGGCAGGAGGCAGCACGGGATCGTGATGGATTGCCCCGGCTCCTGTCGAGATCATTCTAGCCGAGGAGAGGAAGCCGTGGTGAACAAGCAAACAACCGACAGCGGGCATTCCATCAGAAGGTCACGACTGGAGGGCGGGGAGTGTACATGAGGAACTCAGAAAATACTGTCACTCAGCCACAGGGACCACCATCGAGCGACAATTCAGCGCCTACCCACCAAATGCAGAGCAGCTGGAGAAAGTTAAACAGCGAGCGGCTTGGCTCTGTGCTAGTGAGGCAGGGTCGCCCCTGACCGAGGACCGGCCTTAGACCCTCCGCGGCAGACCTGCATGTTAGAAGGCCGTCCACAGGCAATAGCCTTCCCCTTCCTCCCTTTATCTCGAATCTCAGTCCAGCCTTCAGCTACAGACACCAGCATCCTTTTATCTCTGGGAGAAAAAAGCAGGGTAGGCAGGCCAGCGAAGACGACACATTCCTCGTGACACGCAGACAGACTGTGGCTGCGAGTTTGCCAGCCACACAGCAACATCTCGCTCCGGGCCGTCCTCATTAGCTTGGTTTTGTTTTGAGGACGTGTTGAGCTTCGGTAACTTAAAGGCAGGATAGGGAGGCCTTCCACCAAAGAGAGGCAGGACCCGCTAGTGAGTCCCACCCCTCATCATCACTGTGGGTTCAGCCCTGGCAGCTGGCTCTGATCAAATGCCTGCTCTGCCTCAGGCTCTTCTAGCAGGTGTGGACACTGGCCGATTCTGACATCACCTGTGCCTTACATCAGATTCAGACTAGGGTGGAGGGATGCCAGGGGGCTAAGCTTTTGGCAGGCTTTGGCTCTAGGCCCAACTTCAACGTGGCCTAAGCCCGTGATCCAGCTGTGCTCACTGGCATTCTACGCTGGTTTCCTGCCAAGTACTGCCTGGTGGCTTTGCTGTGTCATCAGCATGATTTTTTCTTTAGAGAGGGATGGCTGCTCAAAAGCAAAATGGCGTTAAAGGCCCTGTTCATTAGCCATCTCTGCCCCTAAAAACAAGTAGCGATCCATTTTGACTGAATTCATGATTCTGAGATGCTCTCACAGTCAGGCGAGGAGAGAGTCAACACTGCCCAGGCCTCGGCCTCTCACCTCTAGGCTCTGGTTGTGGTTACAAGGAACATTAAAGGCAAATTTTATGCATCAGAAGGTTTACATAAGGATATCTTGGAATGAAACAAGATGCTTTGCAAGTCATGGAAAGTGCCTTACCATTCCTTATGGAGTTTTAAAAAACTAAGATAAACTGCAAAAGATTTCAATGAAAGAGGAAAACTGCAGACGTTTGTAGCATGCATTTACTGAGATCATTTGTGCATCTTCTGTATTATTTCCTTTAAACCTCAAAAAAAGTCAGCATTGCAGGTGAGTAAACTGAGGTTTGGAGAGCGCAGGTAAAGTAACTTAGTCAAACCAAGTGGCAAAGCCAGAATCCAAATGTGTTCTTAACTGCTGAGAACTCTGCCACATAAGGGACTCATTACAGATCTCCTCTCTAGTGAGCTCAGCAAACCACATCAGGTGCTAAATCCAGTTTTCTGCTCCCCTTTCTTGGGGGGTCCTGAGAGCTGAGAGTGGATTTTCCATTTTTAAATGGATGAAAAACATTTAAAAAGGGAGAAGTGAAAATTTTATGAAGGTGAAATTTCGAACTCCATAAATATAGCTTTGGTAACATAACCATGCTCATTTATATACATACTGACAACTGCTTTCAGGCTACACACGCAGAACGGCATGGCTAGCCAAGCCTAAAACACTATGTGGCACTTTACCAAAAAAAGTTTTCCAACTCTTGTTCTGATTCACGTACTCTAAAGGCAAATTAAAAGTTGCAGGACTCAGGGGCTAGGAATTAGCGAATTGTGATGCGGGTTAAGGACTTGAGATAACCTAAAATTTATCAGATATCCCTACACTCCAGCTACTGCGTTTATTTATACACATTACATCATTTAATTTTCCTTAGAGCTCTGTAAAGGGGGATCATTCCCATTTTTAAGCAAAGAAACTGAGGTTTTTAGGAAGGTTACAGATGTCTCTCCAAGTCATACGAGTTTCTGCTATTGCTCACATAGGCAATACTGCATGGAGAATTCTAGGCCAATCTTCCTGACTTCAACATCCAAGCACTTTCTATTTTAACAATATGAAGTCCAGCTGATCCTTGATCAACATGGGTTCACTTAAACATAACTTTTTTTTTTTCAATAGCTAATACTAGAGTACTACCCGAATCTACAAGTCCATTTTGGCTGAATCTACAAATGTGAAACCGTGGATACTGAGGAACTGAGGACACAGAGTGCCAACTATAAGTTATATGTGGATTTTCATCTGCCGCAAAGGGGGGGCACCCCTTACCCATCACTGTTCAAGGGTCAATTGTACAATGATCTGAATAATAGGAAAAAATGTTCACAGATACAGAGGAAAATTGGATGGAAGCATCTGTAAACATATCAAACTACCTCTCTCACAATATTTATGACTCATCTCAAGGCCACATGTAAGATTAAGTGTGCTCAATATCAATATTTACATTTCATAAATTATGATTTTAGGAGTTCCCGTCGTGGCTCAGAGGAAATGAATCCGACTAGTGTCCATGAGGATGTGGGTTTGATTCCTGGCCTCGTTCAGTGGGTTGGGTATCTGGCACTGCCGTGACCTGTGGTGTAGGTCATAGACGTGGCTTGGATCCCACATTGCTGTGGCTGTGGCATATACAGGCTGGCAGCTGTAGCTCCAATTCAGTCCCTAGCCTGGGAATTTCAATATGCTGCAAGTGCAGCCCTAAAAAGCAAAAAAAAAAAAAAAAAATTAGGATTTCACTGAATTATTTAATTTAGGATTTCTAATAGCCTGTCCAAGTACAGACTGCATTATTGACTTTTAACTTAATTCCTAATTAATGCCAATGAACTTCCTTCATGATTTAATGGTATGTTCAGGTTAGGGGTGGTCTAAAGAAATCTGTTATTTATGCATTTAAAAAACACACTATCCCTTAGCAAAACTATTTCTTGTGTGTGTACTATTCTGTGTGACCTCTTATCATATATTCTAAATAGTTGTGATTATTTATACATACACAGGTTATTTTCATTTAAAATAAATCTAAAAAAGTGATTAAAATGAATCTAAAAATTAATGTCTATGTATATTATTATAACATGTGCTGGGGTCTCAGGCTGAAGATTACAAAATGCTGATGAATGAAATCTAAATGGATCTAATACCATGCTCATGGATTGAAAAACTCAACATGATAAGGTTATCAATTCTTTCCACATTGATCTATAAATTTAATGCAGTGCCTATCAAAATCCCAGCTAAGTCTCTTATATAGACAAGCTTGTTCTAAGGTGTTCATATACAAGAAAACAATTTTGAAAAAAATTGACCTAAAACAATTTCAAAAAAAAAGAAAAAAGTGAGATCATTGAGCTTGATGTGAAGGCTCACTCTACAGCTGAAGCGATCAGGACAGTGGGATATGGGTGGAAGGACAGACACACATTTCAGAAGAACAGGCTAGAGAACTCAGTAGTAGATCCACAGAAATGCGTTTGAATTAATTTTGTCAAGGATGCAAAAACAATCCAATGGAGGAAGGACAGTCTGTTCAACAAGCAATGCTGGGGCAACTGGACACTCACAGGCCAAAAAATAAGCCTCAACCTAAAAAACTCACACCTTATACAGAACTAATGTAATGTGGACCGTGGACCTAAATGTAAAATGTGAAACTGTAAAACCTTTAGAACTGAACAAGGACAAAATCTTAGGAGCCTAGAGTTAGAGTTCTTAAGATCTAACACTTAAAGCAAGATCCATATAAAAGGGAAAAAATGATAAAACATTCATCATCAAAATTAAGAACTTTGGAGTTGCTGTTGTGGCTCAGGGGAAACGAATCTAACTATTACCCATGAGGATGGGGGTTCGATCCCTGGCCTCACTCAGTGGGTTAAGGATCCAGCGTTGCCGTAAGCTGCGGTGTAGGTCGCAGATGCAGCTTGGATCCCGTGTTGCTGTGGCTGTGGTGTAGGCTGGCAGCTGCAGCTCCGATTTGACCCATAGCCTGGGAACTTCCATACGCAAGTGCGGAAGTTTTTAGGGTGCGGCCCTAAAAAGACAACAACAAAAAAATTAATGCAGCTCCGATTTGACCCATAGCCTGGGAACTTCCATACACAAGTGCGGAAGTTTTTAGGGTGCGGCCCTAAAAAGACAACAACAAAAAAATTAATGTTTATTCTGTGGAAGACCTTGTTAGGAGGATGAAAAGACAAGCTGTAAACTAGCAAAAAAAATTGCAAACCACATCTGACAAAGGATTTGGACCTAAAATATATAAAGAACCCTCAAAATTCAACAGATAAAAAAAATCCTCACTAGAAAACTGGCCATAAAAACATGAACAGACATTTTACTGAGGAGGATATACAGATGGCAAATAAGAACATGAAAGGATGTTTGAAGTCATTAGCCATTAAGAAAATGAAAATCAAAAAGATACCATAAAAAGATACCATAAAAACCCACCAGAAAGGCTAAAATTAAAAAAGCAATGATAACCCCAAATGCTGGAGAGGATGATAAGAAACTAGGTCACTCACACTTTGCTAGTAAGAATGTAAAGTGGTACATTCTGGAAAATAGTCTGGCAGTTGGTTATAGTACTGAACATGTTCTCACCATATGGTCCGGCAATTGTGCTCTTGGGCGTTTATCCCAATGAAATGAACACTTTATTCACACAAAAGCCTATACACAAATATTTATAGCAGTTTTATTCATAATAGCCCTAAACTAGAAACCACCCAAATGTCCTTCAGTGATGAATGGCTAAACAAACGGGTACTTCAGTACCAGGGAAAACTATTTGGTAATCAAGAGCGATGGACTATTGATACACATTATGACTTGGATGGATCTCAAGGGAATTATACTAAATGAAAAAACCCATCTCAAAAGGTTATGTGTTGTATGATTTCATTTATGCAGCATTCTTGAAGTAAGAAAATTACTGAAATGCACAACAGATTAGTGGTTGCCAGGGGGTCAAGACCCAGGGGAAGGGAATAGAGTGTAGAGAGAAGCAGGAAGTAGGGGAGGTGTGTGTGGCCATCAAAGGATGGCACAAAATATACTTTAAAATATTTTTTCAATGTTTTTATTAAAGTATAGTTGATTTACAATGTTGTGTCAAATTCTGCTGTACAGCAAAGGGATCCAGTCATACATATATATATACACATTCCATTTCTTATATTATCTTCCATCATGGTCCATCTAAAGAAGAAAGCATTCTCTTTTGTCATTTCAGGGCCACACCCACAGCATGTGGAGGTTCCCAGGCTAGGGGTCTAATCGTAGCTACAGCCGCCGGCCTACACCACAGCCGCAGCAACATGGGATCCGAGCCGTGTCTGCGACCTACACCACAGCTCACAGCAATGGTGGATCCTTAACACACTGAGCAAGGCCAGTGATCAAACCCGCAACCTCATAGTTCCCAGTTGGATTTGTTTCCACTGCGCCACGATGGGAACTCCAAGAAGAAAGCATTCTTGATGGAGTAGAGTTCTGTACTTGTACGTGTCTCTGTGTGTGTGTGTGTGTGTGTGTGTGTGTCTGTCTGTCTGTCTGTCTGTCTGTCTGTCTTTTCAGGGCCACAGCCCATGGCAAATGGAAATCCCCAGAATCAGCGTTGTAGCTGCCAGCCTATGCCATGCCACAGCTCATAGCAACATCTGATCCTTTAACCCACTGAGACAGGCCAGGGACTGAACCAGCGTCCTCATGGATACTAGTTGGATTTTTTACCGCTGAGCCACAACAGGAACTCCCAAGTTCTATATCTTGACTATGGTAGAAGTAACACAAATCTACACGTGTGAAAAAAAGCTGCAAATCTGAGTGATGTCTATGAATTGTACCAATGTTGATTTTCCCTTGATATTGTACTATAGTTACCACCGAGGGAAAAGAAGAACTCTCTGTATTATTATTTTTGACAATGTTATAATTTATGTATCATACAATTCACCTTGTAAAGTATATAATTCAATGGATTCGGGTATATTTACAGATAGGTGCGACTATCCCTACAGTCAATTTTAAAACATTTTAATCTTCTCAAAAAGAAATCCCCTACCTTTGCTATCACTCCCCTATCCTCCGCAATCCCACCCTACTTGAAGCAGCCACTAATACACTTTCCATTTCTATGGAGCTGTCTTTTCTGGACATTTCATATCAACGGCATCTTGTGACAGGCTCCCTTCACGTCTCATAACATTTCTAAAAGTCATCCATGCTAGAGCCCACAGCGGTACTTTTCCTTTCTTTTTATGACCGTAATATTGCACCTTATTATGGCTATACCACATTTCGTTCAGCGGATGAACACTTGGGCAGGTTCCAGCTTTTGGCCAAATGCGGCTATAGGCTTACTTACACGTACAGGTTCTTCTGTGGATACAGCCAGGACTGGAACTGCTGGGTCATACAGCATCTCTGTGTTTAACATTTGAGGAACTGCCAGACTGTCTTCCAAGGGGGCTGCATCATTTTACATTCCCACCAGCAGGCTACAAGGGCTCGTTTCCCCACATCCTCACCCACAGCTGTTACTCTGACCCTTTGACTCCCTGCAATATTTTTACAGTAATTCCTGTGAATGTATCATTGTTTCAAAATAAATAGTTCAAAAGATGATTTTGTATATCTTGTTAAAAGATTAACAATCACACCAAACAGTAATAACTTTGCTTTGTCATTTCTCAGAGTTATGCTTTAAAAAAATACTTTATGTCTTACCCTACTTCCTAGAACTTCCCAAACAATGTTGAAGGGTAAACTGTTCTGATCCCAATTTTTATAGATTTCCCTCTAGCATTTCTCTGTTAAGTAGGATAATGATGATAGTTTTAAAACATTCTATCCTGTTAAGGAAATACACTTGAATTCCAGCATTTAAAGAAATTTTTACAATGAGTAAGTGAATTTTATCAAATATCTTAGTGACTTTATATAAAATGATCGCACGAAGCCCTATTTTCCAGCCTTAGATGTAAGTGACATAGAACATAGAACAGTTTAAGGTATGCAAATAATGATTTGATGTATGTATATATTAAGGAATGATTATCACAGTAAGGTTAATACATCCTTCACTTCACAGAACTACCTTTTTTTTGGTTGTTATGATGAGAACATTTAAGATTTACTCCCTTAGCAACTCTCAAGTACATAATGCAGTATTCTTAACTACAACTACCAAGCTATCCATTAGATTCTCACAACGTATTCCTTTGAAAGCTGCAAGTTTGTATGCTTTGACCAACATTTCATTTCCCCCACACCAGCCCCAGAAACAGCCAATATACCCTGTTTCTGTGAGCTCGGCTTTTGAAAATTCCACATATAAGTGAGATTGTACAGTATTTGCCCTTCTCCGATTCATTTCATTTAGTATAATGCTCTCATGTTTCATCCATGCTCCTGCAAATGGCAGGAATTCCTTTTTTATGACTGAATAATATTCCACTATATGTACATACCACATTATCTTTATCTATTCATTTGCAGATGGATGGTTAGACTGTTCCCCTACCTTGGCTATTACAAATCATGGTGCAAAGAACAGGGGTGTATGGGTATCTCTGAGACTGTGACTTCATTTCCTTAGGATATATATCTAGAAGTGGGACTGGATCATATGGTAGTTACATATTTAAATTTTTGAGGATCCTCCACACTGTTCTCCCTAGTGGCTATCCCAATTTACATTTCTATCAACAGTATACAAAGGGTCCTCTTTTCTCTGCATTCTTGCTAACACTTGTTATCTCTTATCTTTTTTTTATAACAGGTGTGAAGTTCCATCTCATTATGGTTTTCATTTTTATTTCCCTGATGTTTAGTGATACTGAGTACTCTTTCATGAAACTATGTGAATATCTTCTTTGGAAAAATGTCTACTCATGTCCTTTGTCCATTTTTAATTAATTATTTGGGGGTTTTGCTACAGAGTTATAAGAACTGCTTATATATTTTGGACATAAACCTTTACCAGATACATGATTTGCAAATATTTTCCCCCATTCTCTAAGTTGCCTTTTTATTTTGTTGACGGTTTCTCTTGAGGTGCACAAGCTTTTTGGTTTGATGTAGTCCTACATGTTTATTTTTATTTTCGTTGCTTGTACTTTTGATATCATATCTGAGAAATCATTACCTACAATCATGTCAGTGTCTAGGAATTGTACAGTTTTAGGTCTTACACCTAAGTTCTTTGAGTTAATTTTTTGAGTGGTGTAAGACAGGAGACCAGTTTAATTTAAACTCTAGATGGCTTTGAATAGTATGGGTATTTTAATAATTCTTCCAATCCATGAACACAGAATATCTGTCCATTTATTTGTGTCCTCTTCAATTTCTTTCCATAGCGTCTTAATGTTTTCAGTATATATATCTTTTCCTTCCTTAGCTAAATTTATTCCTAAATATTTTTTGATGCTATTGTAAAGGAATTGTTTTCTGTATTTCTTTTCCAGATAGTTCAGTATATATGATGTCACTTTATTTAACCTGATGATCTGCTAGGTTCATTAATTCATAATATTGCATTAGTCCTAGATTCTTCCAGGGCCAACAGCAAGAGACAGGAGACACAGAGTTACAGCAAAGCAAGTGGAAATAATGAAACCCACCAGAGGAATGACTAAAATAGAGGGCATGAGGCCAGGATATGAAAACAAGGAAGGAAGCTCTACTGGGAGGGCTTCTTAGTCAACTTAAGAACACACTCTCTGCTTGCTCACAGGCTGAATTTCTTTTTTTCTTTTCTTTTTTTACAGGTTGAATTTCAAAGACCCATCTCTGTCCTTCTAGTAGGAAAGCCAAAAATCCCCATGAAAACAGCTTTGAAGGCCATAGAAAATCCCAAGACTCGAAGAAAGGATACAAATCAAGTACTGTCACTGCCATATGAATTTGGTTTGGTCTGTAGTAGTCAGCAACCTTCACTTCATCCAGGGCACTCCTGATAATCTTAAGTTAAATATTCTTAGGGGAAGGTGCCAGCGAGGAAAAGTAAAGGCACTCCCTCGGTGACTGGACAGCAGAGATGAAGCAGAGCCCAGACACGGCCGCGCTGAGGCCTGCGGGGAACTGGGCTCACTCACCAGCCTCACAGCTCTCACACCTCCCGTCTGCCCCACAGCTAAACTCACATCTCCACCGGTCAGATGATCTGCCTGCAAAGGCTAGGGGTTCATGGACACTAAACTGAGCTTAACAGCAAACACTTTCACAAAAGAGGTGCCAAAGGCAAAAGCCCTCCCCACCACGCCCAGCTCACCTTCACCAGGAAGAAGGACACACCGTATGTCCGGAGGGACCGGGCGAGTTTGACATACTTGACCTTGGCTTCTATTTCGCTCATCTCTCCACAGTTCTTGTGTTCCTACAAAAGTGACAGTGGTGGGGACTGGTTACTGCAGTGGACTTGCTGAGACGGTTACCCCACATGACGCCCATATGTCTGTGTTGGGGACCCTCCACGACACGTGTTCCTGCTGACCAAGGGTCAGAGCACACAGAAAGCTCTAAGGCAGGGTTGCTGAACTAGAACTTGAACCCAAGTTCCATACAGATTTCACAATTATATGCAACAATTCACGTACGAGGTCTGTAATCGTAACCTTGTTTTCGCAGGGCTCCATGTCCCAAAAACTTTAGGACCAACACTTTCAATGAAAACTAGAAAAATGTTCTTGTCCTGGAGAGGTATCATTCTAACATCGATGCAAAAGAAAAGGCTCTCCAAAGAGCAGAATACATAAACGCCTGAACATCTCAGTATTTGGAAAAAGCACTGGAAAAAAAAATGTTTTGTGCACATGATATTTATCTATTTCAACTTCTATTTACATTTCAATACCAAAGAAGACTTGGATACTTTGGAGTCACTAAAACGATTGTTTCGTGGCAAAGTCTTCTCTGGTACTGAAATGTAAATACAACATAAAAAATATTTTTAAAAATATAAAGTGACAGGGCTTTTCTTATCGGTTGACTAGAATAGATAACTCTCTGAATTTTAGAATAAATCTAGATTTTCAAAAGATACCAGTTCACAAATTCTGAGGTTCAAAAATCATATATCGGAATAAAGAAGCTTCTTGCAGCTTCTTTCTCAGTGCATTTTTACGGCAAATCACCTTGTTTCAATGCATCCAAGATTATGTCTTTGAAATTAAAGGTATGCACATTTTTCTCAGAAGGGCTAAGTAACCTTTAGCAAGAAGGTATGGATTAAGATAATAAATCTGCCCAAAGTAGAACTGTCAGCCTCTTTACTCCCGAGTCGCTAATCATTTATTATATAAGTACATGCACGGGGTATGAAACTTTCATGTGCAGAAGCCCCTCTCAGACTAATAAATGAGGATGGGAAGTGAGGAGAATAATAAAGTTCTGAACATTCCCAGTACCTGAAATATTCTCTTTTCAGCTCCTCTCTGCTTGATGTACTCTTTGGGCAAGAATTCCTTTAGACTGAGGGAGAGAATAAAAAATGTTAAGGCATTTATCATACTCTATGATGAGAAGGAAAAGAAAAGAGATTTTTCGTAATGCTCACAGTTAAGTCCCTAACTCTCAGTATTTTATTGTATAACTAAAAATAGACTGTGACATCCTACAATGCACGTAAATAGGACACAAATTTAAAACCAATCTGATAAAAAGGGTCAAACTAACATAATTAAAGAACAAAGAACGTCCAGGACATATTGTAAAGTGACAAAGCAAAGCACCCAAGGGTGTACGATGTGCCAGCCTTTGTGATAAGGGAGGAAAATATCCTTAATTTTATACTGTTAATACATATTTTTAAAGTAACAGAAGGAAGAATCTAATACTAATAAAATTGTCCATAGAAAGATTGGAAAAAAATAAAGAGAAAGGAATAATAATGGAAATAAGTCCTCTAAAGCTTCCTCACCTTAGAACCAAATGAAACCACAATGACAGGCAAAACCCAACACCAAAAAATATAAAGCAAACTGAAACAGATAAACCTAATAGTGTATCAAATTGAGAACCCTAACTTTGAAAAACAGTCTTTACTACACCCATTCCTAGTAAGATATCTCTTAACAGCAGACTTGTTAAATATTGATATTGCCTTAAAACTAGTATCTACTCTTGCCAAGTATACACACAAATACACACTTATACATTATAAAAATTAGTATATTACATTGCATAAGTAGGTAGATGTTATATGTGATTAGGATAAAGTAAATGAGTAATTATGTTAGTTGTTAGAAAGCAAGACTTTTAACATAAAAGAAAAAATAATAAAGCAAGAGAAGTTAAAGCAAAACCCTGTAATCTTTCATTTGAATGGAAATATTGATCGGAATGTCTGACTCCTTTTTCTTTTTCTGAAAAAATTTTTAGTTGTGTCCACTGAGGACGCCAAGGGAAGGACAAGCGGTGGCAGTGAGCACCCCTAGGGCCTCAGCCAGGTGGTCTTCTAGCACCATCTCCCATTAAAAGGAATCAGGGACGCTTGAAGAAGTGATTGATTTTAGCTCTGGAACAGGAGATGCGTAAAATATTCTTGGGGCTTCTTGCGCTTGAGGATCAAAGAAGTTAACAAAATACCACTGGACAGACATCATATGTCCAAACACAGGATGACTTTTAAAGCCTTGTACAAAAGAAGAGAGAGCATTACAATGACCCCACCGCCCAATTCCTACAACTGTAACTCATGGCCATTTGTGACTCATCTACTCCCTCACCCACACCCCCTTCTCCTGGATTATTCTGCAGCAAATCCCAGAAACCATATAATTAATTTCATGTGAGGGGAAACTTGAGCATCAGAAAGAATGATGGCTTCAATGAGCAAAAACACAGATTTATAAAATCTAATAAAGATTCTTTGAAATAATCACTGGCCCCGTTAAGAGGTTGCTAGGGCACCAACTCAGCCTGAAAACCGATAAAGGAAAAGTGACAGTTAATAAATGTAGAAGGAATAATAGTGCAAAATCAACATTTTACAACTCCATGAAACTGTCAATAGATTAAAACAAGCAAGAGTAGATGCTAAAATCAAAAAGTGACAAGTTAAGGGGGAACTTCATAACAGATGGATCACTCTGGTCTAAACCTAATGGTCAATTTTAGTATTAATGAAAGGCGGATGGCCACACAACCTATGCCTTCTGACTGACACAGCAAGAAGTATACAGTACCACCTAGGAGGTATTCTTGGCAATAAATAACAAAATTAGTAAACACGTAATTGAACATGAACTTCACTAAAACTCTAGATATAAATAGTAGTTTACACAAAGAGAAAGGGACAAGGTAAGTGATACTACGATGAGCTAAATCCCCACACGGTAAATTCTATTAAAACAACCCAGGTTTGGAGTTCCCTTCGTGGCTCAGTGGTTAACGAATCCGACTAGGAACCATGAGGTTGCGGGTTCGATCCCTGACCTTGCTCAGTGGGTTAAGGATCCGGCGTTGCTGTGAGCTCTGGTGTAAGTTGCAGACGCGGCTCGGATCCCGCGTTGCTGTGGCTGTGACGAAGGCTGGCAGCTACAGCTCCTGTTAGACCCTTAGCCTGGGAACCTCCATATGCCGCGGGTGCGGCTCTAGATAAAGGCAAAAAAAAAAGACAAAAAAAAACAAAAACAAACAAGTTCTTCACAAATGAATGGAGATGAAAAAGATGACACACAGATTAATACAGTTTTAAGAAACATTTATTACCAAGCTATGGTAATTAAGACAGTGTAATACTGACACAGGAATAGACATATAGGTCAACGGAAAAGAACTGAGAGTCTAGAAATTAACCCCTGCCTTTACAGGCAACTGATTTTCAACAAGGGTGCCAAGACACTTCAATGAGAAAAGAATAGTCTTTTTTAACAAGTGGTGCTGAGACAACTGGAGATCCACAGGTCAAACAATGAAGCTGAACCTCCTATCTCATACCAAACATAAAAATTAACTCAAAATGGGACACAGACCTAAATTTAAGAGCTAAAACTTAGAAACACTTAGAAAAAAATATAGTATTAAATTTTTATGACCCTGGATTAGGCAAAAACTTCTAAGACACAATACTAAAACCACATGCAGCAAAATTAAAAAAAAAGTGAACTTTTTAAAACAAAACTTTATAAAAACAAAAAAAATTTTTAAACTGCAAAACAGATCATTAAGAAAGAAGCAACCCACAGAATGGGAGACAATGTCTGCAAATTATCTATCCGATTAGGGACTTGTATCCAGAATATATAGAATCTCTTAAGACTAATGATAAAAAAACTCAATTAAAAAATGGCCATAGGATATGAATAGACATTTCTCTAAAGAAAATATAAAAATAGCCAAAAGGATGTGAAAGTACTCTCAACACCAGCAGCTATCAGGGAAATACAATGAAAAATCCACAATCTAGTACCACTGCACACCCACTGGACACTATAATAAAAAAGACAATAAGGAGTGTTGGTGAGGGTATGAAGAAACTGGCACCTTCACGTGCTGCTGGTGGAAATACAAAAGGGTGCATCTGTTGTGGAAAACAACTCGGTAGTTTCTCAAAAGATTAAATAGCAATTCTAGGGAGTTCCTGTTGTGGCTCAGTGGGTTACAAACCTGACTAGTATTCATGAGGATGTGGGTTCGATTCCTGGTCTCACTCAGTAGATTAAGGATGGGGCGCTGACATAAGCTATGGTGTAGGTTGCTGACATGGCTCAGATCTGGCATGGCTGTGGTGTAGGCTGGCAGCTAAAGCTCCAATTCGATCCCTAGGCTGGGAACTTCCATATGCCACTGGTGCGGCCCTAAAAAGCAAAAGCAAACAGCAATTCTACTCCTAGGCATGTACGTAAGAAAAGGGAAAGCATGTCCACAGAAACATCTGTACATGAATGTCCACAGTACTTTTTATCCATAATAGCCAAAAGGTGGAAATAAATCAAGCATCCATCAACTGATGAATGGATGGACAAAGTATAGTTTAGCCATACAATGCAACATCATTTGGCAATAAAGAGGCATTAAGTATGATACATGCAACAACATGGAAACACTTCAGTGCTAAGTGACTGAAGCCCATCACAAAGGACCACAAAACGTATGATTCATTTTATATGAAACATCCAGCATAGGCACAGCTACAGAGGCAAGAAAAAGGCTAGGAAAGGGAGAGGGGACCTGGGGAGTGACTGTTAATGGACACAGGGTTGATTTTAGGAGGGACACAAATGTTCCAAAATTAGATGGTGGTAATGGATGTACAACTGTGTGAATACACTAAAAAAACTCTGAACTGTATATTTTAAATGGGTCAATTGTATGTAAACTCTATCTCAATAAAGCTATTCTTTAAAAAAGGAAAACATCAATCATTGTAAGCCTTGTTTGGATCCAGACATGAACTAAGTTTAAAAGGATACTTCTGAGACAATGTGGGGGAGAACTTAGCACAGACTGGGTATTAGATGTTATTAAAGAATTATTGCTAATTTTGATTGGAATTAGGATGTATTTGTGGTTAGGGGGTTAAATAATTTACAAAATTTTTAACTATCAAAAAAACACTCAAGTCTTCTCAGGTGAAATAGTATGCTATCTTGGATTTGCTTTCAATGCTCCAGCCAAAACAGGCAGTGGGTCAAGTCTAGGTTCTGGCTACATTATGACTTGAATATTGGAGTTCCCACTGTGGCCAGTGGGTTAAGAATGTGACTGCAGTGGCTTGGGGTGCTATGAAAGTGCTGGTTCAATGCTTGGCACAGTGGATTAAGGATCCAGCATTGCCACGATGGTAGCTGGGATTCAATCACTTGTCTGAGAACTCCTATATGCTGCAGGTGAAGTCATTAAAAAAAAAACAAAACAGACTTATTCAAGTTTTGAAACCTGGTCAACTTACCAACTTCTGTAGAGAAAATTATAAGTACATTTTCAGGAATGTCAGGAGTCTAGGTTTGGGCACCAGCAGAACACCAGCCTTACCAAGAGATCCCACGTCAGAGAGAAGCACAGAATCTAAGAACTACCTAGGCAGCACAGCCATAGATGTTATGACTATCGTTACACAGATTTGCGGGCAAAAATCTACAATTGAGGTAAAACTGGAAGGCATCAATGCTACAAAAAAAGGAAGCTGAGTCACAGGGAGGTTAAGTGACTTAGCTGCGGTCACAGGACTGGCTGGGAGCAGGAAGCCTCTGACCTCCAGATCAAGAGGGGATCCACTGGAAAACGGGGCTGTTTCAGGCTCCCCCAGGAGCACGCTTAAATGAGGAAGCATCATGGGAGGGCCACTGCTGTGGACCTCTGGACACCAATTCCTACACCATCAACAAAGGATACCTGGCAAAGGTTACCAAGGGCACTCCAGAAGGACCCCAATGCCAAACCCCCTCACATCAATGACTTTTACCGGAACACCAGATGGTGGTGTCCAGTGGCCCGGCTGCGGTAGAATATGTCGGGCACTAATGGTGAGGAAGTTCTATGTGGCAACAATAGTCAAGGCAGTCCTTGACTCAAACTCTGTAAACTAACGCTCGCATCTCCCACTCTTCAGTGGGTACAGAAAACAATGTCCAAAAACTTGCGCTAGAGGTATGACCCCTGATGTTGCAAGAGTCTATTTAGGGGGAGTTTTATCGTAAGGTATTTTCAAATAAAAAGTGAGTGTGTGTGTGTGGGGGGCATCTTTGCCCAGTAAACTGACAGCGTGCAGGGTGTCAGCAGGAAGCTGGAAGAGGCAGGCAGCCCGCCATCACTGCCTGACAGCCTGCTGTGTAGCAGTTTCAGCCCAGTTGTTTTCTTTTTGATTACCAAAGCCGAGCATGGAAGTTTCCGAGACTTCTGGGACAGGCATACAAATGAAATCTGTCAGCCTTCTCTGAGAAAATGGGTCAGATTGTCAAACCTGGTTGGAAATTGTTCTCCTAACTAAGCAAGCTCTGGCCAAGCGAAGTCCCTCTCACTGCTTCCTTAAATGTTCCCACCTTAAAAGCGCAGCCCACACACCCTCTGCCAGCCTTAGAAGTATCATCTTTTCTTTTGGGGGGGCGAGGGTTGGCTACAGAAGTTTCCAGGCCAGGGATCAAACCTGTGCCACAGAAGTAGCAACGCTGGATCCTTTAAGCCCTAGGCCACCAGGGAACTCCTTTTTCTGAGTATAATAACAGGTCCTCCACCTTACAACAGACTAGTCAAAGTTCCTCTCACACTCTAAGATCCAGAGAAGGTTGACATATGCAGCCAACAGACTCTTCTCTCATGAGCACTACTTTTGCTCCGGCAGAGTCAGCTGGATTTCTTCTCCAATTTCCTTGTTTGTTTTTTTTTTCACTTTTTTAGGGCCACACCCACGGCAAATGTAAGTTACCTGGGCTAGAAGTTGAATCAGAGCTACAGCTGCCGGCCTAAACCACAGCCACAGCAATGCCAAATCCAAGCCCCATCTGCAGCCTACACTGCAGCTTGTGATAACGCCAGATCCTTAATCCACTGAGCGAGGCCAGGAATTGAACCTGCACCCTCATGGATACTAACTGGGTTCTTAACATACTGAACCACAATGGGAACTCCTCCAATTTGTATTTATCTGTTTCTGTTTTCAATCTTGCTGCTGGCTGTATATCACACAATGTAATAAGCCAGTATAGCCCAGAAATTGCTAAAATAGTACAAAAGAGCTACTGAATGCTTCCTAAAAGTATTCCTAAAAGTAAATATTTATAAAGAGTTATTAAATTAGATATTAGTGAGACAAATATAAAATACCGAAAAGAAAAACTCGTGAAAATTTAAAAATTTTCTGTCCTCAGACTGCTTCATGATTGTCTTTAGAGTCTCTCGTAGATGATGTGGTTCATACCAGACAGATAATGTAGAACTCCAACCAGGTGCCCCATATAAAGAAAAAACTTTGGTCTCTTATGTCAAGATTGGCTTCGTATGACCATTTCTAGGTCCATCCATGTTGCTGCAAATGACACTGTTTCATTCTTTTTAAGGCTAAGTAATATTCCATTGTATATGTAAGTCAAACAGAGGAAAACAAAAATCATATGAAATCACTGACATGTGGAAAATCTAACAAAAAATGACACAAAAGAACTTCCAGAACAGACTCAAGAGATTTTGAAACCAAATTCATGGTTACCAGTTCCCTTTGTGGCTCAGTGGTTAACAAATCCGACTGAGAACCATGAGGTTGCGGGTTCGATCCCTGGTCTTGCTCAGTGGGTTAAGGATCCAATGTTGCCGTGAGCTGTGGTGAAGGTTGCAGGCACGGCTCGGATCCCGCGTTGCTGTGGCTGTGGCGAAGGTCGACGGCTAGAGCTCCTGTTAGACCCCTAACCTGGGAACCTCCATATGCCGCGGGTGTGGCTCCACATAAAAGGCAAAAAGACAAAAAAAAAAAAACCAAATTCATGGTTACCAAAAGGGAAATGTGGGATGGGAGGGATAAGTTAGGGGGTTGGTGCTGACACGCACACACTGCCGTATATAAAACGGACAGGTAACAAAGACCTACTGTACAGCACAGAGCAATCTACTCAATACTGTGTAATAACCTATAAGGGAAAAGAATCTGAAAAGGAACGGATGTATGTGTATGTATAGTTGATTGACTTTGCTATGCTTCTGAAACTAACACAACTTTCTAAGTCAACTATAACACCAATAAAATTTATTTTTAAAAAAAAGATTGGCAAATGCATGCCTAAGCTGAAAGCTAAAATACAGGGTTTCAGAGAGGCAGTATCATAGATCCTGCACTTTAGGTGACTTCTGGGATTGACCAAGCGACAGTAAATCATATTGATAGAGTGTTTTCCACTACCAACGGCTGCCATTCATTCAAAGTCAAATACTGTTCCAGGTGTTTTACATGCATAAATACATTAAACTCTGACAAAAGCCCTTGGAGGAAAATACTCCATTTTATACATGGAACAGGGAGCTTAGTGACACCAGGTAAGTTGCTCACAATTATAGCTGGTAAGTGAAGCCTGCTCTGTGGGCTCCAGAGACCATGCTCTTAGCCACTAGGCACCCTGAACTCTTGGAGCCACCTTTGGGTCTAAAGACACACCATGTGATCAGTATTTGAGAACCTTCAGACAAAGAGAATAACAGAAGCATCCAATCAGATAATGGTAACAGTGACCACAGCGGCAGCAGCAGTCGAATTTTTTAGAAATGCCCGGAGCCAATGAATAAAAGAAGGGGAATTAAATCAATACATCTGGGGGAGAGTGGTCTGGATTCAAATCTACGTGTTCACTTAAAACTTCATTTTCTTACATAAAATGTAAGCTGCTTCTACAAGTAATCCCCAAAGAGGCCTTATGAAGACATTCTCTGGTCTGGAAATAACTATACATGGAAATGGGAAGCAGCCATGATTTGGGGAAATGTTAACTGCTTCTCATGGGTCCCAAAACTGTCACCTAGTGATTGCATGACTACAGGCAACTCACCGCCTCTCTAAGCTAGTCCTATCACCTGAAAAGCGGGCAGGATTCCCACCTGGGAATGTTGCTGCTCCAATGAACGGAAAACAATGGCTGTCCCCTCACCCCTGGGGAATGAGAGTGTCAATACAAACTCAAACAAATCAGTGAAGTGTCTACATATCACGTGGCAGAGGAATAAATGTGAAGTAAGGCACTGGGGTGCAGTAGAGACAGTGTCCCCCAGAGGACACTGAACACCCAGGTTTTCTGAGCCCAACCTTTATGCTGAATCACCAAGTGACTGACAATAACTTCTCAAATTTGTTATCACATAAAGTTCTCCAAGTGTGGTCCCAGGACCAGCTGCATCAGTACCACCTGGGAACATGTTAGAAAGGTCAATTTTCAGGCTTTGCTCTGAAGCGTGGAGGCTCTGGAGTGTGTTGTGTTGAAACAAGCCCTCTAGATGATTTTGACATACACTAACATTGGAGAACCACTGGCACAGTGGACTTAAATCCAAACTCAAAGACGAAAAAGACTGCGACTCGGGATTGCTAAGTCCTGGTTGACTGCGGTGATGATAAAGGCGGAGGAAAGCACCACTGAGCAGGGAAACGGTTACAGGGGCAAAAAGCAGTGGTGAAGAGTGAAGACAGCCTGGGAGAAGGACAGTGAAGGGCTTAAGGGCCTGTCTCAGCCAAATGACAGTTCTGTGTTCCTAAACCAATTCCAGTGCCCTTTGGTGTAAGGATGGAAATCGCCCGGACGCTCAAAGACAGCTCAGGGCAAGATCATTCAGAGGCTCTTGGTTTGAAAGTTCTGGAGTCGGAATTAGGGAGGGAGACAGCAACCTTAGGAGGCTGTTGCTAGGAGGAAGCAGGGAAGGCACCACCGAGTGGTCATCACGCCCTGGCTAACAGGAGCGCTCCAGGCTGTCAGGACACCGGACAGAAGCCAGGCACAGAGAAGTTAGGGCATGGGCCGTGGTGAGGAACAGGAGGCAAGGAAGAGATGCTGAGACACAAAAGCTGAAACGCCTGCTTCATTGTCCGTTTGAAAACAGAATCCACAGCCCCATTATGCTGACAGAATCACACAGAAGACCAACTCCAAAGGAGGAATCTGCGTCTGAACAGATGCCGCGAGAAAAACTGACCGAAGACCTCCTACTGTGTCGAAAGCTTTGCTTGTTGACAGTAGAGTTATCTTGAGTTTGTGGGGGAAAATGTCCAAGTCCACTCTAAATCCTTCCTCAGAGACTCGAGCCCTGGGGCGCTGTGTCTTCACAGGGAAATACTTCTGAGAAACCGGCCAACAGGACGAGGGCGCCGCAGCGATCCAGGATGAGCGAGCTTTGCTCGGCCTGCTACCTCCTGGCCCGCCTGCACCCAACCACGGGATCGTCCCCCCTCGTGGCCTAGAGGCATGGAACCTTCTCGTCTGACCTCGGAAGTCTATGAATTTTGCGTGTACCACACAGTGTATATCCAGCCTCAGGGATTACAAGCTGTTAGCGTTTCACACACAATTACGACTGTCTTTTTTTTTTTTTTAAAGACGTGCTAACTGCGAAAACATGTGAACTACAAAAAAGTACATACTTCGATTTATATACCTATTGTCAAGGAGAAATACATTACCATGTTGTCATATTTGCTCTGCGACTGCTAGCCCTGCTCTGCTCTGAACTAGATATTACAGATTCAGCTGAAGGCCTCCAGCATCCTCCTGACTCTCCCCAATGGTGGTCACTTCCTCAAAGTTAAATTCCCTGCATATTTTATTATGTTCCTGTATCTCGTATCTACAGACAATGTATTATTTCTCTTTATATTTTTTTATTTATTTTTTTAATGTTCGTCTTTTTTGTCTTTTCTGGGCCGCACCCACGGCATATGGAGAGTCCCAAACTAGGGGTCTAATCAGAGCTGTTGCTGCTGGCCTATGTCAGCGTCACGGCAACCCCAGATCCGAGCCACGTCTGCAACCTACACCACAGCTCACAGCAATGCCGGATCGTTAACCTATTGAGTAAGGCCAGGGATTGAACCCGCAACCTCATGGTTCCTAGTTGGATTTGTTTCCGCTGCACCACGACGGAAACTCCTCTCTTTATATTTTTAAATTCGACAGATTCATCTTCTAAAATGCCTTGCTTCCTCTGTAAAGTACTCTGGTGTTTTTGTACATTTAAATTTGTATGCATCTGATAGACTTGAAATGTTACATCCTTATTGATTCTGCATTCTGTATTACTTAGGATGCTGAATAATTTCCCTTCTCTTTACAAGTCAGTTGAATTTCCTCTTCTCTCAAGTGCCTATTTGCTATCCTGATCTTTTTTCTTAGAAGATTTTCCTTTTTTAATATTTTCCAGATATTAATTTGTTATTGGTGGTGTGCACCGCAAACAGGCCAATTTCTTTTTTCAGTCTGGAGCCTCATAATTTAGTAACATCTTTAGCTTAAAATTTTAACTAGGAGAAGATCACCAACCTTTAGAATTCTTATGTCACCCCAAATCAAGGCTAGAGTTTAAATTACTATAGCTTTGTAAGAAATTGGGGTGGTTGTGCAAGCCCTCCGTATATCGCCATCTCTCTTTTTTTTTGGCTGCACCCACAGCATGAGGAAATCCCTGGACCAGGGATCGAACTCATGCCACAGCAGTGACAACACAGGATCCTTAGCCACTAGGCCCCCATGGTAACTCCTATATATCTTCATGTATTTAACATATATATTCATTTAATATATATGAATTTTTCTGACAGTCCTGCAGATGAATACCATTGTTGTCTGGAGCTAGGTGGGATAAGCTGCTGTTATATACGAACCTCTTTCCAGAGAGCTGGCTTTATCTTAATAGGTCTAATAAGTTTCTCTGTTGATCGAGTGAATTATCTAGGTAGATAAACCTGTCACCTGCAAACAATGAGCTTCATTTTTCCAACCATGAAATTCCTTTTTTTTTTTCCCTACTGTGTGTTTTACTTACTACTTATCTGCCTCTCTGCACTAGAACCAAGTTCCATGAGGGCAGGAGTGTCTGTGCTATACACTACTAGATTATCTACCAGCTAGAAGACATGCAATAAATTATTTGTCAAACAATGAATTTTGCATTCCCAGAAGAAATCAGTTATTGCAGTTATACATAAAGGCATGCCAGTGTTGGACTCTGTTAATGTTTTATGAATTTTAGGGAAGGCAATATATTCAGTTTAGAAGTTTTATGTAGTCTGGATTCAATTTTGCTATCTTCATTCTGCTAGTTCCAAGTTAAGGTGAGGAGCTTTTGGTGCCTTTTCTTTCTTTCTTTGTGTTCTCTGAAATAACGAGAGCCTAGTTTTTGTTTTGCTGTTTTTCAATTGGTGTATTTTAAACTGCTAAGACTATTTCTTTCAAGATTATAGATTTAGGAGTTCCAGTCATGGCTCAGTGGCTAACGAATCCAACTAGGAACCATGGGGTTGTGGGTTCAATCCCTGGCCTCGCTCAGTGGATTAAGGATCCGGTGTTGCCGTGAGCTGTGGTGTAGGTTGCAGACACGGCTCGGATTCCGCGTTGCTGTGGTTGTGGGGTAGGCCAGCAGCTACAGCTCCAATTGGACCCTAGCCTGCGAACCTCCATTTGCCGCAGGTGTGGCTCTAGAAAAGACAAAAAAAAAAAAAAAAAAAGATTATAGAGCTATCCCGATTTCCTAGTTTTTGTCAAGATATTCAGTTTTTTGGCTTCAAGTGTTCATTTCATTCTCTTATGATTTTTAAAGTCTCCATCTGAAGTTCTGCCTCCATTTTCATTACTAATAATGCTTATTTTTGCCCTTTTCTTTCTTTTGTTTTACTTGATCAACACCAGAGATTTATGTATTTTATTAGTTTTTTCAAAGAAGCAGCAATGGGTTTTGCTGATTCTGAGTTCTATTTCATTACCTTCTGTTGACTAAAATGTTTTTCTTCTATTTTGATTTGTTCTACTTATCACTCCCTGAGGGAGGGAGGTCAATTATTCCATTAAAAGTGTGTACCTGAAATTCTCCTTGTAATGCTGTCTTTTCTCTGTTACAGATTTTAAGGTAATGAGAGATGATTACAGGCTCACAATTAATATATCATCCTGACAAATTAGTCCTTCTTTCTTTATAATGACCTTCCTGGTCTCTCCTTACACTTTGTTTGCCTTACAATCTCTTTGTGCAACATTAGATACACCTTCTCTAGCTTTAACTAATTTCCATGTTCTAGGCCTTTACTTTTTTATTGTTAATTATTTTTTACGGCCACACCTGCAGCATATGGAAGTTCCAGGGCTGGGGTGAAATCAGAGCTGAAGCTAAGGTCTACACCACAGCAACAGTAATACTGGATCTGAGCCACATCTGCGACCTATACCACAGCTTGTGGCAATGCTCAATCTTTAACCCACTGAGTGAGGCCAGGGATCAAACCAGCATCCTCATGGACACTATGTTGGGTTCTCAACCCCCTGAGCCACAGTAGGAACTATGGCTTTACTTTAAACTTTCTCCTGTCCTTAAATTTTAAGTATGTCTTATAGAAATAATAACAGAGAAATAATATGGAGAAATAATTAATATGGAGCTGGACTTTAAATTTATCTGATATGAGAAACTCTGTCTATTATCTGTTAAGTCTGATTTACTTATATTTGCTATGATGCCTGAGATAGTTTGTACTTTTTAAAAAACTTTTGTATTATACTTGATTTACAATGTTCTGTCAATCTCTGCTGTACAGCAAAGTGATCCAGTTATATCTTTATATACATTTTTTTTTACATCATCCCCCATCATGGTCCATTCTATTTGCCATGTCATCCTTGAATCGTCTCTGACTACCCAACACACAGTCAGAGAAATGTGACCTTGCTCTTTTAATTAAAAGGAGACAAACCTCCTCAGGAAGTTTCACCTGTACAGTACAGGCAGTAACATACACGATTAAACATCTACATTAAATACAAACACCTCATTACCCAGATTTGGTCTAATTAAACAGTCAATCAAATAGATAAGAAAAAAATAATTGTCACTAACCATAATAAGCCTGTTTTAATCTGGAATCTGAGTAAGGATATGCATACCACTAGAGGCATGAGCTCTATACTGTAGTCTTAGAAAAAAGAAAACTGAACACAAGTGCTTAACCTTGGTGGCCTCCCATGATTAAGAGAAGGGACATCTTTAATGGAGCATCTGAGAGCCCATAAATCACAGGAGATAGCCTAAGAGCAACACCAGTGCTCGGATACTGTTTGTAATCCCCACACAAGTCGGTCAGTAGTGTAACAAAATTCACTGTGATGTAGTGGCCACAACCACTGACAAAGCAAAGAGACCCAAGAACCTGTTAGCACATTTTTAAGGACTTTACTAATTTTGCTGCATGATGGGAGACCAGTGAAAGGGACCACTCTGCCCTCTGAGGAAGATTCTCCTTGTAAATGATGTAAATCCCAGTGTGAGAAGTCAGCAGCTATTTGCAGAAAAACCCTATGTAACCATGAACAAGATATTTCTCCTCTCTCCGCCTCTTCTTCTGCATATGTAGCCCAAAATACATGGCTTTCTCAATTCACAAGGGGGCCTAAGAACTGTCTGTTCAAAAATTCAAAAGAAAAGGCATGGATGAAATGACCAGGGTAGCTCAATTTTAGGCACCCATTGAAAGGATACATTTGTATCAACTTCTCATCAGGGCCGAAAAAGGCTTACAGCTATGAAAGCCTAAACCTAAACATTTTATTTAAAAAACTTTTGGTTCATAAATCTTCTCTTCATTTTCTCCTATTCTTCCATCAGTCACTCCAAGAAACAAAGTTTGTTTCCTCCGCCCAGAGCTTAATCAGTTCTCACTGTTAACAATTTCCATGACAATAATCCATATGTATCTCAGCAAATATATCCGAGGGACCAGCTGGGAGGGCAGAATGTAGGAAAGCGAAACTACTAAAAGACTGTGTCCACATGTTCTTCCGGAAGGCATTGGGGGTATCAGAACAGAAAGAAAGGCTCCTGTAGGAAGGAAGCTGGACCAACTGGTAGAAGCAGCCCCGAGGAATACTTGGCTATATGACCCGTTTAGAGAATGCAGAACAAAGTGCATGACAGGACCTGCTCAGAGCCAGTCTCAGACTCAGGGTCATCGTATGGCCTGTTGCGGGACAAAGCATCACTTTGGAAAAGCAACCTGGGATTCGTTAACCCAAGGGTAGAGTGTTTAGATCCAACAGTATGTTAGGTAGGCTTTCTCTGCCACCAGGAGAGAAGTCACATTTCCTTTTTACCTTTGGGCACATGCTGGCCCCTGATTATGTTCCGCCACAGTGTAAGTGGGGTCAAGGGCCGAGTAAGCACTGACATCATCCTCTCCTCTCAACACACTTGAACACAATACAATGGATGAGCTACTCAACGCATATCACACTGGCATATCCGACAGAAAAGCTGAGGCCCGCCCGCCCCCAGTCATTGTATGTGTCAGGTCCCCACTTGCAAGCCTCTGCAGGCTGCACTCTAGATGAGAGCATGATATTGATCAGGTTAAGATTCTGCAGTAGTTTTTTGTTTGTTTTATTTTATTTTATTTTATTGCCTGGCCAAATGTTTTATCCAACCTAAGAGGAAGCAGAAGAGAGAAAGAAAAGGTAAAGGTAGAAAAACACAGATAAAGGAAAGAAATGTTATCTGAGAAGAAATGTACAAAATCCTTGGAGAGGCCTGGATCAACACAGAAGGGAAGATGACCTCCGACAAACTGCAGCCTAGGTATGGCTGGGCTTGTCTGCAGGGCATTTCTAGGAAACCCAACACTAAGGTGTTGGACAAAGTGTTCGCTTTCTCTTGAGCTTGGAAGTATTGAGCCAGAAAAAAAAATCACCTCCATCACTTTATAAAAGACAAGCAAAGACCAGATGGATAGGAAAGAGTAGAGCCAGTATTTAGGGTAAACATTACACTTTCAGAGCAACGGAGATTTCTTAAGACTGTAGAAATAATGTGAGCTGCTCTCTTCTGTATCCTGTCATCCTAATACTGGAGTTTTAAAAAGAAATTAAATATGACAAAATCTGGCCTAGTTCGAAGAAGGAATGTTCTCAAGGACAGAGGTTTCAGACGATGGTGGGAAGTGAGTTTCTCAACTCCAGGGGTACCCTGGACAACAGCATGGAGAGATGCCACAGGCCCGGTGGTCCAGAGGACACCACACACTGTCGCAGAGAGGGGCAGGTCACCTTTACAGTCATCCTAATGCTGAACTTCCGGGCCTCTGGCTTCTCATCAGATACTCATGGCTCTTCCAAAGGCCCACAAATTTCATCAGATACTCAAGCTGAGTAAAAGCTCACAATCTCACAACTGCCTGAAACTAGGGTGTATACATTGCATAGCTAGCTCAAAAATAACTAGCGAAAAGAGGAGGAAAAGAGAAAAACAAAAGCTCATTTACTCTAAGAATCCAGGCTTGTGTTTATGCTCCACATGAGGTCCAAATTGTATCTGGGCTTGAAATCCACCAAATTCACAAGCTTTCTCGAAGGAGACAGGGTGGGAGCCGTTCAGGATATCATCACGGGCCTGCAACACAAGAGGAAGCAAAAAGCATCAGGAGCTTGGTGGGAGGAGGGAGGGGAGGTGTGGAGCGACGCAGTCTCTCAGTTGCCGTGCTTCTGCTCCTGCGTCCAAGCACACCCGCTCTGCAGAACAAGGGGAAATGTGCCAGCCAACTCAGAACAAGGCGTTAAGACACCATGATCGTGGCACAGCAGAATGAAGGCAAAGGGAAAATGAATCCGTGCCCTTAAACTGCCTAGAGATGGAGGACATCAGCAATGTCCAGTGTATTACAACCAATGCTTGAGTATCATCTGGGGAGGTAGACGTGATCATGAAAAGTACAGAGACAAAGGGAAAGCCTTGTATAATGACCCAATTCTTTTTTTTTTTTTTGTCTTTTTACCTTTTTTTCTAGGGCTGCACTCGCGGCATACGGAGGTTCCCAGGCTAGGGGTCCAATCGGAGCTGTAGCTGCCGGCCTTCGCCACAGCCGCAGCAACGCGGGATCCGAGCTGCGTCTGCGAACTACACCACAGCTCATGGCAATGCCGGATCCTTAACCCACTGAGCAAGGCCAGGGGATCGAACCCGCAACCTCATGGTTCCTCATTGGATTTGTTCACCACCGCACCACGAATTGGGTCAGGGAACTCTGACCCAGTTCTTAAAGAGGGAAACAGAAATACAATTTATTTTTCATGACTGTAAATGATAACGCTAACAGAAAAATTATCTGCAAGTAAATCGACCCAACCCCCATCCCGACAGAGAGAGAACCGTCAAGAACTCAATACTGCAGACATCTGAAGGAAAGGATAAGCAAATGCAGAGAACTGGAATCAGGAGCCCACTGCACTCCCACTTCCTGACCCATCACGGCTGTTCCTCTTCACTCTTTCTCCTCCTGTCTTCTCTTTCTCTCGTTAAATGACCCCCAGGGCACACCCTTACCTATGGCTCCGAGCCGAAAACCAACATGCACTGGCTTATTGCCCTGATACGGCCCCTCCTTTCTGACCTTCCAGCCTCTTTCCTCACTGCACTCCTTCCATCCGCTAACTCAGGAGTCAGCACACTTTTCCTCTAAAAGGTCAGACAGTGAACAAATTAGATCTTGTGGGTCATGCGGTCTCTGTCACAACTACCAAACTCTGCCACTGGAACACGAGCGCTGCCACAGACAATATGCAGACAGTCACGTAATACATACGGGGACTGACCCATGTGTGATACGAAAACGAATGAGCTGTGGTTCCAACAAAACTTTATTTACAAACACAGGTGACACCATGACTGTATTCTGCTGAGCCGAGCACTACTCTGTGAGTTGACCACTAGGTATAAAGAAGGAGAGGAAAGGGAAGGAGGAGACAGAATGAAAGAAGTGAGAGGGAGAAAGATGGATGTTTTCCTTGAGCCAACAGTCACCTTGGGGACCGTCTCATGCAAAGCTCACATTTTACATATTGGTTAACTGCAGCTCAGATAAGCTGAATGATTCATCTGAGTTTAAACCATTAATTAATGGTAAAGACAAAAAAAGGCTACTGAGAGAATATCGTTCCGTTAATGAGAAGTACTGATTTTCTGATCAATATTCCCTTGTACTCTTTACTAAGAAAGCTATAGTGAATTTGAAGCCAGGTAAGCACCGAAAGCCAAGCAGAGAGATGGGACTGGCTACCAGGAACCCCACTGGGAGGCCAAACAACAGCCAGTAGCTCACAGACGTCAACTGCACCACAACCAAACACAGCTTGGACAGTGCATGTCACAAACCTGGTGGGAGCCCAGCCCTGCTCCTGTTCACCGTGAACCATTGCCAGAGCTTCTGGAAAGCTCACCAACCTCAGCATCTAAGCACTCAATACTGTACCTGGACATAGAGCAAGTTCAGCTGCACAGGATCTCTGGAGTCCACATTCTGATCAGAGTAAAAAAACTTCCGTCTAAGCAGCAACGTTTCATTTTCATCTACTCCTTGTTCTCTGAATGTTCGGCTGTGATCCAGCCAATTTACTGCAATGCAAGACAACATATAAAAGAACGGTGTCTATTTTTCCTCTTGGTTCAAGGGGATTAACCAGAATAACAGTGTGATAGAGATGCTGATATTCAATTGTAGTTACATTATCCATTAGATCTGAGCTTTTTCACTTTGCAAATTAATTGCACATGTATTGTATGATACATGAAAAAGCCAGTGGGAGAGTATGCAGCCATTTCTAAGGAAAACCCCACAACAAATTTATAATATTCCCCTTCCTCTGGAGGAAAAAAAAAGAAATAAGGAAATCAGCACTTTATGCCAAGGCAACCAAGGTGGCATTTTCTTTTAAGAGTGGTCTTCAGTCTGATTAGGTGACACAACTTATAAACTCTGAGCATAATGAGTTACTATGACCTCTGACTTTAAGTAGAAAAGAGGAGGAAAATGAAAGTTATTAGGGGGAGGGGAGGACAGGACGGGGCGGGGGGGAATGGTACACCCTGCCCAAGGCCCAGCTTCCATCTCTCTCATTCAGAAAACACTCGCACAGGGAAGGATCATTCCTCCGCATTTCCCACAGCTCTCACTCCTATATTCCTCCCTGGGCTTAACACACACGTTGTGAGCAAGTATTTATTACTTTAGCACAGGGAAGGTGTAGGCTTGACTTCATTTCCCACAGTACCTGGGAGAGTATCGCGCACAGCACTGCATAAAAATCCTCAGGACTTGCCTACTAAGGTCTCACTGGGAAGGAAGTATGCAAGCGGAAATCAAATGAGGCGAAAGAAAAAAGAGAGAATGGAGAAAGGGTCAAAGGAAACAAAACTCCCACTGAAGATCAATAACCATAATGACAAGGATGACATCAAGCAGCATCAGGAGCAGGGACAGTAAAACAAAGAGGCTGGGAAGGTCTGAACTGTGCATGAAATGAGACCCCCAGGGGTGGGGGCGGAGGGGGGAGGGGTATTGTCAGGCAGCCAGGTGCACAAAGCACAGGTTTTAGGGACCCATAGGGTATCCATACTGGCTTTTCTGTGTATTATTAACTCTGTGGCCGTAGAAGAGGACTTTCCTGTAGTAGAATTATATTACCGTTTTGTAGCCCCTAAGGAAATAATGGATCCAGGCCTTGGTCATGGTGGCTGTTAAGATCACAAAAAAGGAGACCACCAAATTCAACTTCCTAACCAAAGTACACGACACCATAAAGGCGTCTTTACTTTTGAAAACACACACAAATTTGATTAAGCCTACAGCTCTCAGGCATTAAAAGGGACAGATGAACAAGTTAGATGACACTGTAGGTATGCAATCAACAAAATCCGGGGTGCGGAAAATTGTTAGAAAAGTAACCATCTGGTCTCTTCTCCTAAAATTAAAAGGAAAAAAATAAATAAGATGGAAGGAAAGCCTCGAGACTAAAAGAGTCAAGTAACCTATCATCCAGCCTTATTTGGACCTCAGTTCAAAAAAAGCCCTTACCAAAAACCGCTTTAGAAGGCAACGGAGAAAATGTGAACACGATGTGTATATTTGACATTAAGAGATTGCTTTTTAGATATGAAAGGGTATTATCACTTTTTTTTTTCCCTTTAGAGTTTTCATCTTTTAGTGACACAGTTCAAAGTGTTTACAGATGAAATAAAGGAAAAAACGACCCTGTGCTGGGTCATGCAGATGACGGGAGAGGAGCGAGGCCGGGCAGAGCCATGTGTCTCCTTGGACACTCACAGTCATCATCCGTGTGAAGCTTGGCCTTCAACTTCTCCATCTTCCTCTCGTCTCGTAACAGCGTCCTGTCTTTTTTTAGCGTACCCGTCCCTTCCTCTTTTTTTTCTTCAGTTGTTTCTTGGATTAAAGAGTATTCTTCGTAGTTCGTAATTCCTAAAAAATTATGGTTACAACGATCAGTGACTATATTGCTATCAAACTCTTTCATCCTGGGGCCTTGATACTCCTAGGAGTTACTGGGGGCAAAGGACAGAAAGCAGCCTTGCCAGGGTGAGGGTTGGAGTCCCCCAGGGAGCACACGTAAGGCCACAAATGAGGATCTTCAGCTAGTTAAGTCACATTCAAAATGTCATGTTGGGAGTTTCCGTCCTGTCTCAGCGGAAACAAATCGGACTAGCGTCCATGAGGACGCAGGTTTGATCCCTGGCCTTGCTCAGTGGGTTAAGGATCTGGTGTTGCCATGAGCTGTGGTGTAGGTCTCAGATCCCACATTGCTGTGGCTGTGGCTGTGGCATAGGCTAGCAGCTACAGCTCTGATTGGACCCCTAGCCTGGGAACCTCTATATGCCTTCGGTATGGTCCTAAAAAAAGAACAACAACAACAACAACAACAAAAGACCCAATGTCACGTTGAAGTCTCCTGGCAAATTTTTTGAGTGATAAGAGCAAAGGAGAGGTGGCACAGAGGGAGACAAGATGACATCAAGCAAGCAGTGTTTGAAGGACCTGGGCTTCCTTTGCATGAAGAGAAAACTAAGACTGGCAAAGCCACTTTTTTCAAATATGCAGGAGGCTTCCTGTGGAAAGGAGACAGATCTGATCCCTGCGGAGCCTAACAGAAGCCAGGAGAACTAAAGATGTCTAACAAGCGTACCAGCGGCCCTCCTGGTCTTCAGGAGATACTGGATGTCAGTGATATTTACACAGAATCATAGCCATGGGTGGGAGAGAGAATTACACGATTTTAAAAACGCTGCTTCCAATTTGAAAAATTCCTTTTATTTTTGAAAGGCAAATAAAAGCTCTCGCGTGTGACTCAGTGAGAAGTGTTTACAACAGCAATTAGTGGGTTTACAAATCAAGAGCAGGAACACACTCTCTTGAGACTGGGCCAAGTCAGTGTGTTACGGTCCACTTGAAACCGCCTAGACACACAAAGGAGGTGGAAAAGGAAGAGGCCTGTTATGGAAACAAAAGCCAGAAGCTAGGCACGTGCACACTCACCTATCCTGCTGCAAATAGTGACCAGGAGTTCCCCAACCGTCTTGGAGTCGTCTACCATCACTGTTTTCACGGAACCATCCAGCATCCGAATTTTCTGAGGTCTCTGTTTCTTTTTATATTCCAAAATATCCTAGCGCAAAATCAGACAAACAGCTCACACTGTGTGGGGAACTAGACAATAAACTCGGACACCCCTCTTTAAAAAAAATGAATCTTCCCCGGCACCCTCTGATGGGCCCCCTTCTAAGTTTCTATGAGATTTTTGCCCCTAACGTACAATCTCCAGTGCGCAATTGCTTTCGTAAAGATTTCTTTAAAATATGATAGTGAAAGTGCACCCCAAAAGGTACTACTTAGGGCTCGTGGTTCCTGAAAACGAACCCCTGTAAAGCGACAGTAGCATATGTCTTTCTGAAAGGCTGAGAATGAGAATCAGCAGAGGACAACTCCTACTTCTCTTTTAAAAATGATCTCGTACACAGTTATAGAGAGTCATGTGTACGTGTATATATATGCATACACAAACACACAATGAGGACATAAATCATACCGCCATAGTTCTTCACAGTAGTGGTGTTATCACAGTAAAAGTGGTTTACGCAATAACGGCAAGACCGAACCAGGGGAACAAGTTTGAGAGTTATTTCTAAGTAAGAGGCTTCCCTTGTACTACACGTCTTAAAAATAGAACTATGGAAAGAAAATTAACTGGTACCCCATGTTTCACTCTCACCAATATCTCTATTTTATATACCAAAACCCAGTGTATCTCAGAAGTTAGGTTGAACAGAGTATTTAACACTTTTCTAAAAAAAACTGAAGTACAGTCGATGTACAACACTGTGCTAGTTTCGGGTGTACAGCAAAAGTGATCCAGTCATGTATATTTTTTTCAGGTTATTTTCCATTATAGGTTATTATTTAGACTATAGCTCCTTGTTAATTTTTTAACCCGTTATTTCTTTCTACTTTCATAATACAACCATTTTTTGCTGTTACCATTACTGATAGTTATTACACACACCTAATATGAGCTTTTTTATAAAAGTAAAATACTGTTTAATATTTAATCTGACTACCTTTAGGACTGTATTTTCATTCTCTATCCTTACTTTCTATTACCAGTCACCAGGGTACTTCACACCTACTTACAGGAAGACGTTCTATTTCCTAACTATCAAGTCCAACAACAGCATGTAGAAACAGCTTAAAACCATAACCTCACACTGCCTTCATTACTCCATGGAGTTGGAAGAATTTGGACGGCTGATATTTCCTGTCACTCACCTGGACAGCCCTGACAAAGTATGTTACATCAACAGTATTAACAAGATGCTCTTGAATCAAACTAGACTGTTGAGTCTCTCCTCGTCTACGATGCATAATCATGTTGGCTTCTATGGAAAGCTCAGGACAAAGTAATGGAAAAAAAGAAAAAAATCAATAGCATACCCCATTTCGCAACATGTAGTAATCCAGTGTTCTGCCCGCTTCCAGCCAAATGCCTTTCCTGGGGTCTTCATCCGAGAGGAACAGCCCATAGTCAGAAGCTGGGAGACAGTGAGGAGAAAAAAGATTCGACAAAGTGAGGATGAGGCCACTTGACTTCCCGGCCCTGCACCTGCCGACCTGGCGAGCAGGTTCTCCTTCACCAGGCAGGTATCCGTCTGGACAGCACAAGCAGCCACTGGGACCAAAGCAGACAAGTTGCAAAACCAACACCCTCATACAAGCCTCATGTTCCCTAAAGCCAGGGGGGCGGCAGGTGTGTCTAAAATTTAGGGAGACACTAAGAACAAAGCAGTGCACAATTCCTTCTAATGGACTGGGCTTTGTTTCCTATCATGTGCTCTAAAAGCCAGGCCAAGAACCCATGACTGAGAGATACCATGAGAGCAACAGCATAAGCCCCGGGCCTCTTAGGGAAAGGGGGGGCCAGTGGAGACTTGACACCTGCAATAATCCCTCTATCACCCCACGCAGTATTACAAAATAAAGGGAGGGGTTCCCTGGGAGGCAACGTTTCTCTCTCCATACCACCAAATTATGAGTAAAGCTGGAGGCTTTAAGCCTATGTTCTTCATGGCAACCCCTCCATCTGACCCCAGGAAGTGCAAGCGGGTAGAGGCAGGAACAAAGCAGCATCATTTCCTGCCTCGAAACTCCACTATTCCTACATACAATTCAAGGAAAACTCAGAGGCCCAGATGAGGGCCAGAGCTCCTGGTGGGTCTTAGAACAACAACTTCAAGACCTAGGAAGGTTTATCTCCACTGGAGCTCCACGGCAATCTATCCAAACAAAGCTTTCAAAATCTGGGAGCAAAGCAGTAACAGAAAACTAAAACCACCACATGTAATTGGACAACCAGATCTTGGAGTAAGATTGGGGATGTGGGCAAACTTTATTTTGATTTTTGGGAAATCTTTTGAATAATGCAGACATTGCTTTTGGATCAAAAGATTAGCAGTTTTATGAGTAACCCATCTTTGCAAAAAGACCCATGCCTAGCAATAATTATCTCTGAATGTTAGGTTTTTATGCTTCCAATTTATAAAGGAAGTTTTATTCCAGTTTCACACTAAAAGCTTATTAATTTAGACATAATTTCTGTTTCTCGGCTGTCAGCCAAATACTAAATAAAGGATGGACATGCAGAGAGAAAATAAAGGAAGATGGAAATAAGATTGTATGTATGAAAGAATTTTATTTAAATTCAGATTAATGGTGGTCAACGGTTTAACAAAACATTAAATAAAACATGTATCACACTTTTTTGTTTTTGTTTTTTCTTTTTAGGGCCACACCTATGGCATATGGAAGTTTCCAGCCTAGGGGTGAAATCAAGAGCTGCAGTTGCCGGCCTACTCCACAGCCACAGCAATGCCAGATTCGAGCCGCATCTGCGACCTACACCATAGCTTGTGGCAATGCCGGATGCTTAACCCACTGAGTGAGGCCAGGGATGGAACGTGCAACCTCATGGTTACTAGCTGGGTTCTTAAGCCACTCGGCCACAATGGGAAATCCTTATCACACTTTTTTTTTTTTTGTAAAGGTTTAGAATAAAGATTAGAATCTCTTGCAAAATACGTGAAATATAAGGCTTTCCCTGGGTTCTGATGGCAGTTCCAATCTCTAGGCTACTGGCAGTAGAACGTTTTCATACATACGAAACAGGGTTCATGACACACAAAATGGTGTTTGTTATAGCAGCTTTATCTTTATTATAGGGCTTTATATCAAAAAGTGACTTGTAAACTGCAGAGCATGATGCTGACCTATGGAATGGTCATGACGATGATGACGATGACCATGACAATGGCTCAGTGGCTGCTGTGGTCACTGTCATTATAAGCCTCACACAGGAGGCAAGTAACGTCCAGGAGAAGACAATTCATTTGAAACTTACATACCAGTCGGCCTGCGTACTGCTCAGAGCCTCCGTTTCCTTAGCTTCTAAGGGAAAAACGTATGAACACATTTCAAGCAGCCAGCCAACAGCCAAGGGCCTACCTTGGCCAGTTTGCGCCTCGGGGACCCGTTCCCGAATGACTCGACATGCATCGTACACAGCCGTAGATGGTTCAAACTGCATGGTCTTCACCACGTTGCAGTGGCGGACACAGATCTTTAAGGACAGGGCCACCATCTTCCCAGATGACCTGAAGACTCTCACTAAGAACGTCTGGAAAACACAAAGAGACGGACCCTGATATTCATAACTGTCTTAGAGAAAAAAATGGCAGACTCTGCATCAGCTTTAAAAATCGAAAGAGAGGAGTTCCCGTCGTGGCTCAGTAGTTAACGAATCCGACTAAGAACCATGAGGTTGCAGGTTCGATCCCTGGCCTCGCTCAGTGGGTTAAGGATCCGGTGTTGCCGTGAGCTGTGGTGTAGGTCGCCGACGTGGCTCGGATCCCGCGTTGCTGTGGCTGTGGCGTAGGCCGGCAGCTACAGCTCCTGTTAGACCCCTAGCCTGGGAACCTCCACATGCCACGGGTGCGGCCCTAAAAATGACAAAAGACTAAAAAAAAAAAAAAAGAAAGAGAATCAAATAGCAATTAAAGACAAGGCTTTGGACAAAAATAACAACAACAAAAAGAGGCTTTTGAAAAGTTCAGAACAGGACATCAGCACAATCTCAGAGTTACTATTATCACAGGGTGGCAGGAGGGAACCCCTCGAGTTCACCAAGGCTCCTTCCTCAAGGCTGCTCCGTACCTGGGGTTTCCTCAAGGGGGAATGAAATTTCCCAGGTGAGTGTCCTCCAGGTGACAGGCTGGAGGCCCTGGGGGCCCACTGCTGCTTCCTGAAGATGCCTATCGGCATCCTCAGCTGTGGGGTGTCCCCCCCGCCCCCCGCATTCCGGCAGGACCTGGGGACAGGGAAGAAGCACCCCTGCCCTCTGGGTGCTTCTCACAGCAAAACCCCACCATATCTTTACCAGAAGATGCCTTGTAGGCCACCCCTCACCAGGAGATTGCCAATTTCACTGCACTTTGGCTACTCTGCTTCTATTCCCCACCGTCAAAGTGGGGATAATTCAGGGAAGAACTGAATCCTGAGAGGGCATCAAAGCCAGGCCGATGCACAGTCACCACTAATGAGGCCAGAGAGCTGATTTTCAACACCCGGCGTGCCGGGCAGCCTCACACTCTTTCGAAGTCTTGAAGTAAAGAAAACCCCAGTTTAACGGCTCTTTCAGACAAACTCCTGGGATGTTTTGCTTCTCATCCAGTTCAATGGCTTTAAAAATAGATAGGTGTTTAGGCCAGGTTTCAATTATTTCCTAAAGGCTTTCTTTAAAAATTTTAAATCCAACCATCTAATACATTTCTTCTGAGCTGGTGGCTTCTGGTTTATTTCAACTAGGTGCTATATTCCTTAGCCAGAAAGTGACCCCTCCCCCCCAACCAGGCTGATCTCTATCAGAGGATTTCTTGGGCATAACAGGAAGACAGTATGAGAAAAAGAAAGCATATATGTATAACTGGGTCACTGTGCTATATACAGAAATTGGCACAACACTGTAAACCAACTACACTTTAATTAAAAAAAAAATAAGGGAAGGCCTCTTCCCTGTACACACTTGCCCGGCTCACTGGCACCTTGGCAGTCAAAATAAGGCACTTCGCAGTTAGCAGCTATGAGAATCCTAGAGCTGCATGGAGAACACAAATCCACAGGAACTTTAAGCTCACACTCCTTTCTTGCCTTTTATTAGAGCATCTACAGATAATAAACTTGGACCGCAGCTCTCCCTAGGAATCCTAGTGGTAAGAAGCAATGAGGCGGCCACAGGCAGAGAGGACAACAGGCTGTCCAGCCAGGCCCAGGCCAGGGGTGTGGGAGGCTCCAGCCTCATTCTCAGCAAGCTGCACTGACTGCTGGCTTCCTAACATCAAGTGACTACTGTCACTTAGCTATAGATGCCCTGGTACCCGTGGGCAGGATGTGCACACGCTCTCATGAAGCACCCACTGAGGCTGTCCAACTGTAAGGTCATTCTGACGTCTGCTTACGTTCTGCATGAATTTTGTCTTTGAAAACATGGAAATATGTCTTATGGGAAGAATGTCAAGATAGACTTCTTGACAAACAACAGCACTATTCGCTGATGATCTGCGCTAAACTAAATTTATTTACTACAGCCTGGGCAGCGGCTCAACTGCTGACATGGCAGAGTTGTTCAAAATATCTGATGGTTTTCCACGTGTTATACTGAGGACTTGGAAAGCCACGTATGTAGGCACCCCTCGGAGATGTTGTCTACCACAGGGAAGCGGATCTTGAAACGGAGTGAACCACACACATTTTTTGGTTTCCCTACACATACAAAAGTTATGTTTACACTATACTGTGGTCTATTAAAGTGTGTAATACCATCACATCTAAAAAAATCCCTCAAATATATATGTGTGTGTATATATATATATATATATATATATATATATACACACACACACACACATGTATACATATATATATACTTTATCAGAAAATACTTTATCACTGAAAAACGCTAACATCCTCTGAGCCATCACTAAGTCATAATCTTTTCGCTGGTGGAGCGTTATGTTGATGGAAGCTGACTGATCAGAGCAGTGAATTTTTTAAAGATTTATTTATTTATTTATTTATTTATTTATTTTTGCTTTCCTACTAGGGCTGCACCTGTGTCATATGGATGTTCCCAGGCCAGGCGGTGGAATCAGAGCTACGGCTGTCAGCCTACACCACAGTTCATGGCAACACCTGATCCCCGACCCACTGAGTGAGGTCGGGATCAAACGCGCATCTGCATGGATACTAGCTGGATTCCTTTCCGCTGTGCCACAACCGGAACTCCCAGAGCAGTAACTGCTGAAGACTGGGGTGACTGTGGCCAGACTGGAGACAGCGATGGAGTTTGCTGCACTGACTGACTCTTCCTTTCACTAAGGATTGCTCTATAGCATTTTTAATTCCCTTCAAGAACTTTATCTCTGCATTCACGAGTTGGCTACCTGGTGCAAAAGGCCTAGCTTCTGACCTGTCTGGGCTTACAACATGCTTTCCTCACTGAGCTTAATCATATCTAGCTTTTGATTTAAAATAAGCGATATGCAATGCTTCCATGTACTTGATCACTTAGAAGCAACTAAAGGGTTGTATCCAAGAGAACAGAGACATCCAAGGAGAGGGAAAGAGATGATGGAATGGCTGGTCAGTGGAGTCAGAACGCATATTTATCAAAGTTCCCCATCTCATATATGGGTTCGGTTCGTTGCTCCCCAAAACATGAGAATAGTAACATCATACATCACAACAAATCCAATAACGAAAAAGTTTGAAATACTTAGGGAAGTACCAAAATGAGACACAGAGACATGAAGGGAGCAAAGGCTGTTGGAAAAATGGTAACAGGGACAGACTTGTTTGACTCATGGTTGTTACAAACCTTCGATTTGTAAAACAAACAAAAACAAGCAACAGTAAAAAATGCAGTTTCTGCAAAGCGCAATAAAACGAAACACAATAAAACAAGGTCTGCCTGTAAAAGGCTCTACCCAGCTCTTTTTATAGGCATATTTAACCAACCAAGTCTCCGGTTTGAAGAAATCTAATTTAAACGGTGCGGTATCACTTCTGTGTGGAATCTAAAAAAAATAATACAAATGAATATATAAACAGAAAAGAATTAGATTCACAGATACAGAAAACAAACTTGTGAGCACCAAAGGGAAGAAAGAGGGGGAGGGACAAATCAGGGGCAGAGGATTAACGGATATAAACTAGCATGTATAAAACAGATAAGCAACAATGAGATACTGTATAGCACGGGGAACTGTTGCCATTATCTTGTAATAAATAATGGAGTGTTTATTATCTGCAACAACACTCAATCACTATGCCATACACACAAAACTAACACAATACTATAAATCGACTATACTTCGTTAAAAATAAATTCTAGAGACAGATTGACAAATTTGCTGAGCTGTCAATCATTCCATGGGTTACTTTTTCCCTCGGGGCTGGTGACATCTGTGGGGTTTTCTGAACCAGTGAGGTCCATGAGCACAGTGGCAACAGTCAATGGGAAAGGCCATGGAACTCAGCGATGCCTTTTACACAATGCACCAGAGATGGTGGGGTGGTTAGTATCTTCCATTCTCTGGGAATAGGAACTAGTTCAGTTTAAGTATCTCTATATGAAAATTCCTTCTCAGGCTAACAGCTGGGCTTTCTAAAGAGCAAAAGAATGCTTGGTCCCATAGCCATGCAGAGAAAGACCGAGCCACCATACGGGGCCGAGAGCAGAAGTAAACAGCAGGACAGTCCACACTGGCGCTCAGAAGGAAGCAGAAGACACACAGGACAGCGAGGAGAAAAGCACGAAGGGAGGAACAGGGAGGCTGCAGGACAGAGCCTGAGGGTGCAGAATCAATGAGGAACACAGGGGAGAAGCCCAGACAGTTGGGAAGCAGAAGGGAAGAAGAGAAGCAAAAAAAGCATGACAGTCAGGAAACACGTCTATCCAAAACAGCTGGAAAAAATGAAGAAACCATTGACTGAGGGTGGGGTGGGGGGGCTGCTGGAGGCATAGATTTGGGGTTAAAAAGTCACTAATCAGTTTCTTCAGGACGTATTCAGTGAGAGGTGGGACAGAGTCAATACAAAACTGGAGATATAATGGAGGGCGGGGGGGGGGGGGTGTAAGTCGTCAAACTCAAATCCTTGGAGCTAGAAAGATCATCTAGGACCTGAGCAAGAGAGAGAAGAGACCTGAGGTCTAAATCCTGGAACAATGTTCTAGAATAGGTGCAGGGAGATGGGCACTGAGACAGACAAGGGAACCTGGCAGCTTGGAGCTCTGTGGCAGTGGAGATTAGAAATGAGAGGAGGGTGCGGCCAGAACAGCGGGTTTAGGAGGCAGATGAGGACATGGGCTGGCACAGCAAGTCCAGGGGCCTGCTGGAGGGGGCAGAGGAACAGGAGGTGGTTCTGATGATGCTGGGAAGGCTCGTTATTCAGAGGGTATTCACCATGCGGTTGCCGCAAACTCCGCATCTACAAAGAATCTACGCAGGCGTGGTTTCCCCCTTATTTTGGCCCTGGGTGCAGCCCCAGGTGCCTCACCACCCCCGCCGCTGCCCACATGTGTGCGAGAGGAGAGGGGAGGAGTGGGTGAGCCTTGGTTCCAGCAATGGGTGCTGGACTAGGAATCTGTCCACGCCTTGGAGGTTCTCTCTCTGCTCCTCAGAGAGCAGGAAGCGACTAATGCCCTTGAAAGGGGCCTCCCAGCAGACACATGATGCTTGGCCAACTCCTCCCCTTGTCTCCTCTGAGCGTCTCACAAGGGAGGACACCACCCTGTGTTCAGGGCAGACGTTCAGCACAACAAGGGATGCCAGGGGTTCGTTGCAGGGTTCATGTTCAAGTTTTCTACTATTTCAAAACAACCACCGCAAAAAGCAACAATATCACTACATGGGAATACATTACGCAAAAAGACAAAAAAAAAAAAAAACAAAAAAACAAATCAGTCACTCTGAAAGAGCTCTGCACAGTGGTCAAAAACTTAAAGGCTCCAGTCACTTCTTACTCTTGGCTCTCTGTTTTATGATGACTCAGTGTTCCCAAACATGAAGCATGAAACAAGACCGGCAACTGCCTGCATGGGAATGTCTTTTAAAAATGCAAATTATGTACATAAAAATGCTTTATAAATGACAAAATTATGTATCAAGTCAAGGTACTTCTATTACTATCACGCAAGGGGATCGTCCACACAGGAAAACTTCGGTGAGGTCTGACACCAAACTGCGTGGCGATTTCATCATCATCCCACAGCCACGAGCTGTTTCTAGCACTATTCTTAACACAGTGAGAGTTTGCAGAACAGGCATTTGTTGGTATCAAGTGGCCTGACTTATAGCAAAAGGAAAGTAGGATTAAAGCATAAAGCAACCTAGAGATGTCAGTGAAACACGGGCACGTAATTCAGCATCAGTGTTGACGTCTCACAGTGGATCTGCTCAAGCACTAAGATTATCATGGGGCTCTGACAACACATCATGATCAAACCTGACTTTCCCTCTGCACTGTGGTGTTCAGGTCAACACAGCTTTGAACCTGACTACAACCGACCACTCATGTCCATATTTCTGTGCCCTCACCCTTCTTGCTAATTCCTTCCCCTCCAGGCTGGGATCCTAGGAGAGCTGACCAGGCTTCCTCTCTTCCAGTTTGGCTGCATGAAGGCTGAGAGCTGAATGTGTGTACCGTTTCTTGCAGGGCTGTTATTCTTTAATCCTCCTCTGTTTTATGATCCCATTCTTGTTCTTCCTTCTGCCCTGGTTTGAACATATGCTATCCAGTTAGACCTTAAGTCTGTGTTCATTTTTGGCTAAACGACAGGGTATAAAGGCATACGACATCCACTACTTTCCTTTCTATACTCTCTCCTCACTCTGACCATTCTGGCCCTGATTGTATGTGTGAAGGTCACCTGGACCAAGGCAAGGACCCTTCAGTGCCATTCACCGTGGAAGATGAGCCAGTGGAACCAGTGGTGAAACCCAGACATTCTCTCCATTTCAAGTAAACACTTTTCAGTCCCAGGGAACTGTAAACAGCCCAGCGTGATGGCAGCGGTGCAAGCTGCCCAGGCTCACCCAGTCCTCTCTGGAACAAACAAGCCCAACTCAGCCAAGACCTCCCCCTCTCCGAAAGAAACACCCATTGGTCAGGCTGAGCAACCACCCCCTGGCTCTCTGCCCTGGTAAGTGAGGGCCACCAAGCGCTCCCACCCCACCCCTGCCTTACCAGCTGCCGCCTTGAGCTGGTCACTTAAGTGCCATCTGCCTCAGTCTCCTGCCCTCTACAATAGGGGACAAGAATAAATCTACCTCTAAGGCTGCTAGAGAACCAAAGAAGTTCATGTATGTCCAAGGTACATAGAAAGAGTTGGGTCAAGATTTGTTGTTATTATTTGTTAGTCACAGGGGCTGGAGCAATGCTGGAAGCCACGTGGCATATTCAGCCACCGCCTGAGCTGCAAAATTCATCTGATGGTTTATTTGGCATCTGTCATACACTTGATACTACCGCAGGCGTTAGGGGGCAAAGTCAGACAAGATTCCTGCCTCGTTGGAGCCCACCTTTTAGTAACCCCATTCACGATACAGTCCCTGTGCTCATCCTTATTCAAACCACACAGACTGATTTTTCCAGAGGGAGAACTATCTCGGGATGAACTGTGAAGGTGAATGTTTTTGTGGATCAAGAAACTCCTAGTACTTAGGCTGTTTCTCTTGGATGTCAGTTAAATTCCTTCTATCCAGGAGCTGAAGGTGGGAGGTGGGGACTCCCCACTCTGGCGCAGAGCTGGCATCACAATAGGCCCCTGCCCTAGGGCTTGCCAAGAAGCCACCTGCCCAGGAGCCACTTACGCGAGGCGCCATCGGCTCTGTACACTCCGCTATAAAGCAGAGGCACGGTGTTCAGCTGGCAGGACAACAGGAGCCGGCCACCGGGCCTCAGGGGAGAATAAGAGCTACCCACACTTCCGTCCTCCCCCTCCAGCCCCTGATTCCATTCTGACCCCCCCCCAGAAGACCGCTGTTCCCAATTACGACGGCTGTGCCTGACCCCTCCCCTAGGTCTGTTCCTCTCTCCGGAGGCAAAATACAGCTTTGTTTGGTAACAGCATGTGTCCCATAACCGCACGTCAGCGTGAAGCGTGGGCCTATCTAAACGCTGTCATTCGTCTGTGTGTACATCGCTCTCCCCTGTGAACAACTCTGCTCTCAAATAAAAGCCCTGGGAAGAGCCTCCGCTTCTCTCTACCCCTGACCTGCTCCTGGGTGAGGCAGGAAGCAGGAAAGCTCATCCAGCACGACCGGATCACAGCTACCCAGAAATGCCCTGAATGCAAGAGCCAGGGTCTCGGCCTCTGTCTCACTTTCCTGGGCGGTGTGCACGGATATCTTAGGGCTCCCCTTGCCCGTTCAGACTCCATACAGAGCCCACCAGGCACACACAGGTGATGGTCACCGTCTGGGAAGTTACGTCAAATTCACCCGTCACTGAGAGGCAGGTGTCTTTAAGGAGGGGCCGGGAGGAGAGAAGGCAGGCTTCCCATTTTGGTCTCATCTCCAGTCCGGCTTTTTCAGGGCACCACAGGCCTTCCTCGTTCATCTCACCTTCCCACTGGGCCCTCACCTCCCCGCTGGTGAGACGCCAGAGCTGAGCGTCGGACTGGAGAGGCTCTCCTGTCTCCCACAACAACTTGTAAGAGCTCCAGCTAAAAAACTGGGAGAAAACAGTACGCAAACACAGCTCAAGAGGTTTTCCCACGTGTCCAGCAGCCCACTTAGAAAAACACCAAGATGATCACACCGCCCCCCCACCCCCCCACTTTTGCAACCAGGGTGAGAAGACCAGAAAACACAAGAGAACACTCACCTAAGAGTGTCTCTCTCGTTCTCTTTCAGGGAGGCAGAGGGAGCCAGGGCTGATGTTTGACTTGGAATACTTCCATGAGAAATAATTGTCATTAAAAGGTCAGGTGGTCGGGAGCACAGGAGAAATGATTAACCCCCCACGCAGGTGTGAACTTAGCAGGCAAGGCCAGGCAACAAAAATTCTAGCCAAGTACCCAGGGCTGCTTTGCAAACTTCATAAATGCCTACACGCGCAGGGCTCCCACTATGTATACTCGCCTGTCCTCAGTACCCCAGCAATAAGATAAACACACACACACACACACACACACACACACACACACCACAGTGTCAGAAATACATTTGCCATGAGAGTCATCTCCCCCAGTGCCCTCTGAGAGCAAGGACTGCATCATTACGGCCACCTTTGAATCTCAAGGCCATGGCACAGTGCCCACCACACTGTAGATGCTTAATAAATGCTTACGGAATTAATATACGTAAACAGATTTTTTTTTTTTTCACTAAATTAGTCACTAGGAATTATTCACACATCCTGAGTCAAGGATGAACAGAGGGCAAACATCCAGCAGACACAGCTATTTCCACTGACCATGGACGCTTCACCTCACGGCTCACAAGATGAAGGTCTCCATTTTGGCAAATGAGAAACTGAAAAAAGAATCAAATTCACAGCAGTCAGGAATAATGGGAAGCCCCCTCAAGGGCAGGAACCACTGTACTGCTCACCATCAAGTACCGGCTGGAAAGAAAGGCTCAGTTCATATTTATTTACCTCATGGATGGAGGTGCAAGTCAGCATTTCTAACTCCACCAAGAGCACCAAAGAAGGAGTTTCCACTGTAGCTCAGTGGGTTAAGAACTCCACCGGGATCCACGAGGATGCAGGTTCGATCCCTGGCCTCGCTCAGTGGATTAAGGATCTGGCACTACCACGAGCTGTGGCGTAGGTTGCAGATGCAGCTGGAATCCTATGTTGCTGTGGCTGTGGCGAAGGCGGGCAGCTGTAGCTCTGATTCAACCCCTATCCTTGGAATGTCCATATGTCACAGGTGTGGCCCTTAAAAGCAAAAAAAAAGAGAGAACCAAGGAATGCCTACAACGGAATATGGAACAATGGGGGAAAAAAAGTCTTTGAGAGTGTTTTCCACGTTCAGATGAAAAACACTAATTTTGTGATCAACAGATCTTCTCAAAGTCACACTGGTAGCAAGCCACAAGCAGACCTTCCCAAGGGGCCACAACGCACGGAGGCGGCTATGTACAGAGTATGATCAGACACCCTCAGGATCCCTCCAACTCACCCTCCCATCCCCGGCCGGCTCCGGGCCCTGGCTCCTGAAACTTCATCATTAAGGACATTGATAGTTGAAATGATTTGTTCCCAGGTAAACACTGCTATAAAAACAGACATCTGTACTTACCACTATCTTAGAAAGTGAAGTCTCAGAAACGTTCAAGCAAATGAAAGATGATTCCCCATTACCAGGAAATTCCGAGAAGGGAGGGGGAGTTTAGTGCAGACCAATTATGAATATGGTCCTGTTGAAAAAGGAGCATCAGCAGAGAAGCACAGGAAGACCTGCTAAAAGGAAGAGGGAGCAGACACCTATGCACCCATAATAGGTGGACTGGAGCTTAGAGCTGATTTTTAATGCACACAGCACTTTGAAATAAATGAGTAATCAGGTCCAAACTGCTTAGCTCAAGAGTCCAGTCCCCTCATTCACCCATATCCCACCCCCACACACTGTACAGACTCTTTATTTTAACAGATGTATTCATAATCCCTGCAAAACATCTGTGTGGCATACATCTCTCTGAAATGCACCACCGTGCTTCTCCATTCCTCCTGGTTACTCACCAGCATCGAGTTTTGCTTTCAGAAACTAGACTTTATGACTACCCCAGCCAGCAGAATCTCTCTTCTCTCCTGGGCTTGGCTCTTGAAACACTTATCTACCGCCTTCCCAGGCTGAAGCCCCACTGACAACAACCAGGAGATGCTATGCCTCACGTCCATGCGGCACAGAAGAGTTTCATGGCACTTTCACATGTGTCTTTTCACTTGATGTGCTTAACGGGTTACAAAGGAAAATAGGTGGGTTTTGTTTTTCATCCCCCTTTTACAGATAAAGACAGAGGATCTGGGAGGGTGGGTGAGCCACTTCCCATCGGACCACCAAGAAGATGGTGCTGGCTGTTCACAGTCCCACTGTTTGCCTATGCTTTTGCCAAGGCAGCTGAATAAACCAGCCTTACATCTTAGTTCACCAGCATTTTACCTTTCGGTCCTGCTACTGTCTTCCTCTGACAAGCAAGAGAGAAAGCTCCACACTTCAATCTGATTTTGAATTATTTTACCCCCAACTCATTCAAATGATTTGAGGCTGTTTACAAAAATAGATAGGACAGAGAAATAAAAGGTCAGGTCTAAAAAAAAGAAAAAGAAAAAGAATAAAAGAAAGAAAAGTGAAGGTCATGACCAGGAGGACTGTGAATTATGTACCACTCGCTTTGCTAACTGGGAATAAATGCATCCCATTATTTCTTCTGGCCCTTGGTGACAAACCTCTAAAATCCTAAGAGAGCAGATTCTTTAGGCTACTGCTAACGCTAATGAACACAAGCTCTATAACTAAACGCACAGCCCACCCCCCCACAACGGGTACAGATAGACCAGCTTTTACTTGGCAAGAAAAGAGAGAGCTTTGTTCTACAATGATATGGGGAAAAAAATATTCAGTGTGTTCCAGAATGAACCTGGGAGAATGTGTGAAAACACATGCACACAACGGAGTTCTTGCTTTGGCGCAAAGGGATCGGTGGTGTCTCTGGAGCGCTGGGATGCGGGTTCGATCCGCAGGCAGGCCCAGTGGGATAAGGGTCCAGCAGAGGTGGCAGCTGCAGCTCGGATCTGATCCCTAGCCTGGGAACTCCATAGGCTGCAGGGCAGCCAAAAAAAGGAAGGGAAAAAAACAAAGAACTGCAACAAGTTCCTCCTCAGGTCACCTGCTTGGGGTTAATTTACTACTAAAAGAGCATGTACCTGACAGAAGGCTACCTGCCGAGTGTGGACGTCAGCTGTGAAGTGACAGTGCAGACCCTCATATCTGATTTCACTTAAGAAACTGAAGAAGTCGGCCACTTACTAGCTCACCTCCATTTTCCTTCACTGAACGGGTTTTCACTGCTGACCTCAGACCAGTGAATCCGAGGCTACAAACCCTCAGCATTACACATCACTCAGAAAGGTAATAGCGCATGGTTTTGGCAAGGACCAATACTGATGAAAAAAGAGTATTAAAAACATATTCCTGCTGGGTCTCTGTATTAATCCATTAACCATAAATCAGAAGTGCGTTTCTGATGAAGCCCAGACCTAAAAATCTGGCACTTACGTGGAGAATGGAAATAAACCAAGGAATGTGACTAAAATTTTCATTTCTGGAGATTCAAAGTTCATTGGCATATTATCAAAGTACTAATCCCAAGATTTACTCATGAGATTAGATTTTCCAAAGGATCCTCATTTTCTGTGGCTAGTCATTCCAAGATGACCTGTGTTTTATATCTAAAAACTGTAATGTTTCAGTTACACTTAACGCGGTCTGTGGAATCCCAAATCTCAGACTTAGACCTCATCAAGCCCGGCTCTCTACAAGATATATACATCTTTGCTGTGACTTCCCCCATTCTCCTGTATTTCCTATCTACATTTATTTTTTTTAATTTCCTAAATCAGTAAGAACAGCCAGGAATGTGTAAGCGATCATGTGCCTGGCACATGACCCTTTTCATAGGTCAAGTCACTGATTCTTCACCATAAATGCATGTTTTTTTTGTTTTTTGTTTTTTTGTCTTTTTGCCTTTTTTCTAGGGCTGCACTCGCGGCATATGGCGGTTCCCAGGCTAGGGGTCTAACAGGAGCTGTAGCTGCCGGCCTACACCACAGCCACAGCAACGCCGGATCCTTAACCTGCTGAGCAAGGCCAGGGATCGAACCTGCAACCTCATGGTTCTTAGTCGGATTCGTTGACCACTGAGCCACGAAGGGAACTCCCATAAATGCATGTTAAGGAGTTTAGGAAAAGGGAAGGCAACCAGGATGCAGAGGTCACACAGCCGGACAGAGGCCAGTGCACTGGGGGCTCTGCCTCCAACCACGTGCTCTTGAAAACAGAAAGAAACGTGGAAAAAATCAAGGTAGTGCTTGTGCTAGGAGAGTGGTGAAGTGGCTGAGATATGTACTGTTTTTTATTAGCAATTGAACTTTAACCGGTGGCATGATTACCCACTATACACTGAACTACGCACTTGACTTTGTGAATCAATGAAAGAGGTCCCATTTACTCTGGATAATCAGGCTTCAGAGGTTGTGTCTAGGCAACAGGCACATACAGGTGCAAGGCGAGGTTTAAACCCAGATCTACCAGAATCCGGACCATGTCTGGCTCCACCTCACCCAAAGATAAGCACCACTAACATTCTGACACACGTCCTTTTATTGTTTATGCAAAATTTTATGTACTTTGAGATGACATGCTCTATGTAATTCTGCATAGTGATGCTTTCCCCATTCTAATGACACAGTAGTCATTTTCCGCAGTATTGCAAATGGTTTAGAAACATTGTTTTAAATAGATGCATAACACTGAAATGCAAGGCATCATAATTTACTTTGCTCTATCTTCATTTTTTGTGTACATCAGCTACTTGTAAGTTTTTACTATTATGAATAAGGCTGTGATATGATTTTTCTATTTAAAAACTCTTGTTCTTTATTTCAGAATTTATTTCTTAAGCTACATTTATTTATGTTTCAAGGAATCATCACTATTTTTCAAGAGCAACCCAAATGTTAAGGTAAGAAGAAAAAAATGAAATCTGAATGTTCAGATATCAGCAGTTTAATTTTAATTAATGGGTTAGCTCAATGAATATGCATTAACAACTGGGAAAGCCAATAATCAATCCAGATTTTACAGTTTGGTCTACCCCACAGCCCTGCTAGCAAGGGCTCAGGCTGTAAAGGACCATATCAAAAGACAAGTTGACAAAGGCATGAACAGGGGGAAACATCTGCCATGGAAAATAAACCAGATTTACAGCAAAGAGGCAGAGAAAGAGAGATGCTTAACGTAAATTTTAAAATACAGTAGAAATGACAGAGAAAGGATTAGACTAGACTTTACTAAAGAAAATAGTGTGGATATTCATGGTAAATATCAATGCGCTGCTTGCTTTCTGTAAGCTCAAGTTTCTAGAACTGCCTAGTAGAGTGAACCAGAATTACAAGAAAGACATTAACTAAATGGAAGTGCTCTGATGGAGTACCATTTTCCCATATTTAATAAAATAAAGCCAAATCAAAAGTCTTGCCAATTTCATCAGTGAGTTATGGATCAGATTTATTTTTCCAAATGACAAAACCAAATCAAATTTAAGTCTGTGTACATAAATTTTACTTCATCAAGAACAGGGGAAGAAATAAACATGTCCCCAGGGCTAAGACATGAAATGATGAACTCCTGACAGCATGGTTGAATATACTACAGCATTTTTAAGGATTATTTTAAGATAGTGTTGCAGTTCCCGTCATGGCTCAGCAGAAATGAATCCGACTAGCATCCATGAGGATGCAGGTTGATCCCTGGCCTTGCTCAGTGGGTTAGGGATCTGGCATTGCCGTGAGCTATAGTGTAGGGCGCAGACGCAGCCCAGATCTGACATTGCTGTGGCTGTGGTGTAGGCCAACGGCTACAGCTCCAATTCGACCCCTAGCCTGGGAACTTCCACATGCTGTAGGTGCAGCCCTAAAGAGACCAAAAAAAAAAAAAAAAAAGATACTGTTATATTTACCATCAGTCTCTATGACCTGCACTACTTCCTGGAAAATAATTCCAAGAACAAGTACAAAACTTAAGCTAAAGCAGCAACAGAGGAAATACAGGGACCAGTCAAGATAGAGGGAAACAAAGAATAAGTGATCTCTAAAGAAAGGCAGGACCAAAGAATTTCCTGACTTTGAAAGTCTGAGTGCTTCATCTGCAAGAATTATGCTACAATTTTTAGTCAACTGTCAGTGTTGGCTTATAAAACTGACAATCATCTTGTCCTCAAACACAACACCTAACATACTGTTATGGACTGAACTGTGTTCCCACCACCACCCTAAAATCTCTATGTTGAAGTCCTAATCCCAAGAATCTCAGCAAGTACCCTTATTTGGACATGAGGTATTTATAGAGATAATTAAGGTAAAATGAGGTCACTAGGGTGGACCATAATTCAAAACGACTGGTATCCTTATAAAAAGGGGAAATTTGGGGAGTTCCTGTTGTGGCTCAGCAGATTAAGAACCCGACTAGTATCCATGATGATGTGGGTTTGACCCCTGGCCTCACTCAGTGGGTTAAGGATCCAATGTTGCTGTGAGCTGTGGTGTAGGTGGCAGATGCAACTCGGATCTGGCATTGCTGTGGCTGTGAGGTAGGCTGGCAGTTGCAGCTCCAATTTGACCTCTAGCCTGGGAACTTCCATTTTGCAGCAGGTACAGCACTTAAAAAAAAAAGGCAAAATAAAGGGGAAATTTGGACAGAGTCATGGAAGGAAGGAAGATAATGTAAAGAAACACAGAAAGACAGGCATCTACAAGCCAAGGAGAGTGACCTGGAGCAAGAGATCCTCCCTCCCCAGCCCTCCAAAGGATGACTTGATCTTGAACTTCCTTCCAGTCTCCAGAACTGTGAGATAGTCAATTTCTGTTAATTAAGCCACCCAACTTGGGGTTCTTTGTTATGGCAGCCATAGCAAACGAATATGCTTTACTAAGGCTATTCATGGTTCAATTCAGATTTTAATTAGTACAATTTTCCTAAATAGAGAAAATTAGTATCACTTTGACACAAACTAAGAGCACAGCCTAATATACGCAGTAATGCATGTTTTGTTTGTGTAAATGTAGGCATAGGCGCAGCTACCACTGTACCCAAAGGCATATGCATATGGACACATTTCCTCAGGTTACAAAAGTGGAGGACAAGTGATGGGAGGCTGGGACTCTAACCTGCATATAACTACTTCCAGGGTCCGTCCGAGGCCTCGCTACAACACCACCCAAAAAACTCAACTGCAATGTGGAGAATGCTTCTCATAGGAGGAGGATAGGATTGCAAAAATGGAGAATTTAGGATTGTTACAGGAAAATATGGAAGAGACTACATAGTGTTTTATAGGAGTGGTAAAATTGTTATTTTTTGAGTTTGATTTATTTTGCTTTCAGTTATAGTATACTTCTCTCCCCCCGCCCCCAGAAATTTAAATAAATTCAACTGCAACACAAGACCATTTTCAATGATTCTAATCTTCCTTGCAGGATCATCCCCTCCACTGTACAAAGAGACAGGAAGCTCCCCAGGCCTTTTTACTCCAGGGGACTTTTAATTCCATTAAGTAGTCCTTCCCTAAACTGAGTTATTTTCACAGCCTTCTGTGGTATCTCCCCCTCACATTCAACACAACTGCCTCAAGTTGGAGGGATAGCCATCTGGGGCACAAGTAACTCAAAGACACAGGTCGACTCAAGACTCAGATTCTGGGGCTATGTTGAAAGCAGCAGAGGGGGCTGGTAATCAGTCAGTCAGTAACTGTTTACCAGTCACTTATAATGTAAGAGACTGTGCTGAGTGCTGGGGGTAGGGGTGGCGGGATGAAGTAGGAAAAGGCTGAACCTGCCTTCAGCGGGCTTAAATGCTCCCAGCACCCATACGCCCACACCCAGAGGGAGGACTCCCCTGAGAGAGAGAACCAGAGAGTTCTAAGAAAGTAGACACTCTGACAAGAGGAATCCACAGAATGAAGACTGGGTTTTGGGTGGAGTTAACTGGGAACTACATTAGGCTAAGGGTGAGATATAACCTCAGCCTTAAACAAAGGACAGGGTTTGAGCAGATAAGAGAGAGGATGTGAGAAGAATTAGGGAGAAAGGGAGCCTTCCAGATAAGTGTTACAAGAAGTTACCCTTCAACCCTCGGGGAAGGTCCACTTTTTGTTCAAGACTCAGTTTGTCACGCCCCCTACTCCACTTGCAGACAGTACCTGCCACCCAGGACTTAGTGACCACCATGAGTCCAGGGCCGAGCAGGGAGCTGGCAGAGCAGGAATTCCATAAAGACTGAACACTGAGTAACTGTTTCTAAGCCTCTTTTCCACGTTTAATGGTGAGCTCCTGGAGGGCCCACAATTGCTTATTATGCTCAGGACTGGGCAGACTTTCAGTAACTATTGGATAAACAGGTAGATGCAATTCTTCCATATGATTTCCTTCCTTTTTAGCACAAAGGAACACATCAGAAAGAAATTACGGCTTTGTTTAAAAAAAAATTAGGCCAGTTCCTACAGAGTTAAAAAGATTTACGGTTATCTTAATACTACTACCATCTTTCAGCAAATTTCAAGCGTACCTCTTCCATTATCTTGACGAATATTGAGACAGACCACTTTATGCAGAAAACAAATTTGGACCTGGATCTATGGGTCTAAATGCAGTACCACCACTTAGGGTCTTTGTGACCTTGCAATTCTAGGTTATGATGCATACTGGGCCTCAGTTCACGCAAAACTCACTTGAAATAACACATAGCAAAGATTGTGTTGTTGGAAAAGTCTAACCACAGTATCAGTTGCTACTACACTATTAATACTTAATATGCTCTGTTTGGATAAAGATGAAAAACATGGAATTCTAAAAGGTATTCCCCAGAGGCAGCAGGATACACACAAGCTGAGGGATGGACCAGGAACTCAAGAGTGAGTTCTCATCCTAACCAGCCAGTTAGTCTACAGTGGGAGCTGGGGCCATACCAGGGGGCTTCCAAATAAGGATTCAACTTGTTATAAAACTAAATATACAGATATACAATATCTTTTCCAACAATCCTTGGAAGGCTTGGAGTTTTTTTATACCTTTCTTTTTCTTTTTTGGTTTCTTTAGGGCTGTACCCTCAGAATACGGAGGCTCCCAGGCTAGGGGTCGATTTGGAGCTACAGCTGCCAACCTACACCACAGCCACAGCCATGCGGGATCCGAGCTGCATCTGCAACCTACACAACAGCTCACAGCAACGCTGGATCCTTAACCCACTGAGCGAGGCCAGGGATCGAACCTGCATTCTCATGGATGCCAGTCGGATTTGTTTCTGCTGAGCCATAATGGGAACTCTGGAAGGCCTGGAGTTTTAATTTTCCATTAAATCCCTTTGGCATCACGCGGGCTCAGTCTCGGTTTTCTCCACAGATAAAATACATTTTAAGGGGCAGGTCTCTCTGTAAATATCTCCACTGAGGGGCAGCACAGTGGTTACTAAGGGCACATGTCCAGTGCCAACCAATGTTCTTTTCAACACAAGGAAATAGTATGGAGAGTTTAAATGAACTAGAACAAATAAGTGGTGTAGTTTTCCTTTCTTTTCTTTTCGACCAGCCACGCCAGTCTATACACATCCTTGGGCTCCATACCTATGGATTCATCTAAATGCAGATAAATATTTGAAAAAAAAATATTCCAGAAAGTTCCATAAAGTAAAACTTGAATTTGCACACCAGCAACTATTTACTTGGTATTAACATTGTAGTTACAAGTATTTACATAGCATTTACATTGTATTAGGTGTTATACAATCTAAAGATGATTTAAAGTATACAAAAGGATGTGTGTAGGTTATATGTAACGCTACGTCACTTTATATAAGGGACTTGAGCGTGTGAGGGTTTTGGAATATGAGGGGGGTCCTGGAACCACTCCTTGTGGATAGGAATGTAATGTTTTCTGAGGTTTGCCAACTTCGATTTTTCTCTTGATGAGAAGAATCCTTTATGGAGTTCCCTTCATGGTTCAGTGGTTAGGGAACCTGACTAGGATCCATGAGGACGCAGGTTTGATCACTGGCCTCGCTCAGTGGGCTAAGGATCCCGTGTTGCTGTGGCTGTGGCACAGGACGGCAGCTGTAGCTCCAATCTGATCCCTAACCTGAGAACCTCCATATGCCACGGGTGTGGCTCTAAAAAGCAAAAAAAAAAAAAAAGAAAAAAAGAAAAAAAGGAATCCTTTAAGCAAGATTATTGCTTATGTAATTTTTCCAAAGATGAACCAGTGCTTTACCCAGAAGAACTTGTCCACATCATGTCTGGATTACAACTTTGTCATTTTCCTTTCTTTTCTCCACCCCCCCCCCTTTTTTTTGTTCTTTTTAGGGCTGTACTTGCAGCATACGGAGATTCCCAGGCTAGTGGTCGAATCAGACCTGCAGCTGCGACCTAAACCACAGCTCACGGCAACGCTAGATCCTTAACACATTGAGCAAGGTCAGAGATTGAACCTGTATCTTCATGGATACTAGTCAGATTCATTTCCACTGAGCCATGACAGGAAGTCCTTTTTTAAAAAATTTATTTTATTTTTTATTTTCATTTGTTTGCTCCCACCCTATACAAGTGCATTAGTATGTGGTTCAGATAATGTATCCCATATGTTTAATTAGCCATTATATGAAATGTAGAAAAGTGTGGCTTTTAAAATGCATTCTCCATTTTCTCCCAATTTCCTGAATTTTAACTCATATTCTCTGGTGGCTTTTGTTGTTTGTTTATTTTTAAATCTTTTCATAATATAGGATATGTTCAGACTAAAGTTATCTAACTACTTCAAGTGTTAAATTTTCTTTGGATAACAAAATGCTAGTTCTGTCTATGTCTACAGACAGATTAAATTCTGCCTTACTTTACACAATATGTACATTTCTCAATAAATGAATACACATAATAAAATATTACTTAAGTGAAAAACTAAAATAAATAAAAGGTATTCTTCTCCTAAAACAGAGACAAAGATAATACACAGTTTTTTGGCCAGTGGACAGGGCAGGAAGGTTAATGCCCCTCAGTAAGAACCAAGCTGGTGTGCTCTGCTTGAGCAATCCTTTCTCCCGCCCCTTACTTATAAGACGGTCAGTGTGATAGTTTTATGACTCAGGTTTTAGACACAGATAATTTTTAAACCATACAGGTCAGTTTTATAACTACTATACCTCTAAAATAATCATTTAGAACTGATTTTTTCCCTTTTTTTTTTTTAAAAAAAGAGGGCATTCCCATTGTGGCTCAACAGGTTATGGACCCAACATTGCTCTGTGAGGATGCAGGTTCAATTCTTGGCCTCACTCAGTGGGTTAAGGATCCGGCATTGCTACCATCTGTGGTGTAGGTCGCAGAGGCAGCTCAGATCTGGCATCACCGTGGCTGCGGCATAGGCCTCAGCTGCAGCTCCACATCGACCCCCGGCTCGGGAACTTCCACATGCTGCAGGTACAGCCATAAAAAGAAAAACAGTAAAAGAAACAACCGAGTTTCAGTTCTGACTCTGCTTCTCACTATGGCAGGAAACCAACTACTCCGACTGGAATGGTGTACAAAACGCTTATCTCTTCTTCGATGCATTCATCCATTTATTCATTTATTCACCCACGTGCACTCACTGAGTGCCATTTACCAGGCCAGATGCTGTTCCTCAAGCAGAGTGGATCCCAACAAGCAACCCAGGGTGACGAGTCTGGAATGAGAGCTGATGTCACTCTGATCAACAAAGCCCCTCCAGTGTCCAAGTGATTAATAGGCCGAAGTTAGGTCTCCACGAGTTCAGGGGTCTGGGAGTCCTCGACATTTCAGAGGGGCTCTAAGATTAGTCTGGGTCCTTCTGGACCTCCCCCAGGCAAGACTTCAGTAAAAATGGCCTTAGGGCACAGGCAAGCAAGAGCGGGCCACCCTTAGCACCGTCCCACACAGTGTGCAAGTCCTCAGCAAGACACTGCACCCTCTGTTAAGGATCTGTGACAACTGAAGGCCTAAAAACAGCTGCCGGGGTTGTCTTGAAAGCTGCGACAAAGGGAGAGAATGGTAACTTCTAACCAGCACTCATGGAGATTTTGTGGCCTCTGTGACAGCTCAGTGGCAGCACCCACTGTTATCCCCATGGACTCTCACAGCACCGAGACTCTCAATGAAACTAGAGTTGACAGGTTTTATTATATCTATATCTATATCTATATCTATATCTATATCTCTACCTTTAAACTCCCAACTTGAAAAAAATCAATAGATGAGTATTTGTGTTACAGAAGGCATCAGATGTAAATGTGAGTTCTAGCCCTCTTAAAATTCTCACTGTTTGTCATCGTCGTCAGGGGCCTGCAGTCTTTAACTCTGGGTGCCCCACCAAAGATGGTCTTAAGGGCCCTAGACATGAGAGTGCTCAATCTGCTCCATTATTTCTGTGGATCTCAACTTTCTCAGAGTTGTTTCTGATTTAAACATTCCATGGCCCCATGTTTCAAAAAGATTTTATTTATTCCCCAAACTACATACATTTGTAATAATCAACTTTCCAATTTCCAGTCACTGAAGACCTAACCCTGATCAGAAAGTAGAACCACCTTCTCCACACCGTGCTGCAGGAACTCAAGCCTGCAAAAAAGCACAGCTCTCCCTGTTCACCTGCCTGCCTTCAGGATTTCCAAAATGCACAATGTGTGCTCAAGGAACGCCAAGCAAGGAAGCATGGCTTTGCTTTCAAGCTCCCTCCCAGGCCTCTACCCATCCCAAGAAAGGCTGGTGTCCACCTGCTTGGATGGAGCTCTGGGCGACTCTGAGGGTCTCCATTCTTTATTGTGGCTGTCAGACCACAAGAAGGGCAACCCAGGAAGGGCTAAAGCCAGAACAGGGAGAAAGGACACATTAGAAAAGCAAGAGAGACCAAGTCGAGAGATGAATGGGAAACTGGATAAAAGGGAAGATAAGAGACACATAGGGATGCTGTCAGCCAAACTCATCTATGTGTTTGGCTTTTGGGGAGCATTCAATCATAATCCATGCTTCCCCTGACTGTTGCTATCCTGGGTGAGAAAGGGCTGGCGAAATGTTTCAATGCCTCTGAAAAAAACATTACAATGAAAATTCCTTTTGATTTTTCTCCTATTCCATTTACCTTTCAAAGACATGTATAAAATTTACTAAGGAAAAAAATCTCTACTTCCCCCTGTACCCCTCCCCCACCAGCGGTGACTCTCTCCATGAGCCGGTCTAAATGTCAAAAGGAAAAGGCATCTTCTCAGGAAAATATAAATATTTATAGACAGCATTACTCCATCACTCTTGAAATGTTAAACAGAGCTATTTCTTCATTCTCTGCTTTATTGATTTAGCTATGTGGTACATAATAATCAGAAAGCAAACAGAAAAAAAAGGTAACAGTAGAACTCAAGTTACTAGGTCATGCATCAAATAAATGAAAACCAAAAATAATACTCATTAAGTCTCTTTGTGATATATCCCCAGAGAGAGTGGTAATAGAAATAAGAAATCAATGTCAAAACAAACCCAGCCTCGGGCCACTGGATGTACACTGGTTGCTCAAGTACCTTCTTCTGTGATGACAGTGTCCAAGTCTGAGGAACTCGGACTCTGAGATACATTCTCTTAGGGCTAATTTCCACCAACTGACTGAGGTCTAATGGGAATCACTGAAAACGCAGGGTAATATCAAGTCCTCACTCAGCTCTGACAACATTTGGGTGACCCTCCTTACCTTTTTTGACTTCTACTAGACCAGGTGATTTCTAAAGTCTCAAGTCTGTTTTCTGGATCCCTCCCACCATACCTAAAGTTGGGTCCCACCTGCATGACTAGTCCTCTTCCCAAGTGATAGCCAACTTGGAATAAGCACGAACTATGGTCAGTGTGATATCTGCACAGCTTTCCCAGTTCCTAAGAATGATGTCCCAATGTATTATCAACTAGCTCTACCAGCCTGACTGAAAATTTTTTTCTTCAAAAAGCAATTACTGTAATCTGTCACATCAAAGTTTTAAAAAAAAATTACACAACCATGTTAAGAAATGTAGAAAAAAAGTATTCGACAAAATCCAGATCCAACATCCATTTATGACAGAGACTGCCAGTAAACAAGGAATAGAAAAGAACTTTCTCAATTTCATAGATTGTCTACAAAAAGCCCACAGTTGGAGTTCCCATTGTGCCTCAATGGGTTAAGAACCTGACACAGTGTCTGTGAGGATGTGGATTCGATCCCTGGCCTCGATCAGTGGATTAAGGATCCAGCAGCTGTGGCGTAGGTCACAGACACGGCTTGGATCCTGAGTTGCAGTGCCTGTGACATAGGCAGCTCCAATTCATCCCCTCTCCCGAGAACTTCCGAACGCCACAGGTGCAGTCATAAAAAAAGGAGAAGAAAAAAAAACCTACAGTTAACATTAATTTTCAAGATGAGAAACTTGAAGCTTTTCTACTATGATCAGGTAAATGACAAAGATATTCCCTCTCACCACTTCTTTTCAACACTGCCCTACAAGTCCTTGCTAAGTAAGGCAAGAGAGGGAAATAAAAAGGCAAGACTGAGAACGAAGAAGTAAGATTTTGTTTATAGACGACATAAACCTCTACGTACAAAACCCAAGAGAAGTGACAAAAAAAGTTCCTGGAATTAATATTTGCATACATTGCATGGTTGCAAGATTCAAGTTAATATACAAAACTCCTATATAGCAACAATGAAAAAAAAAGAATTTAAATTAAAAATTCCATTTACATTATAACCACCCAAAACAAAAGACATAGATATAAATCTAACAAAACATGTATAAGATCTGTTTGAGGGAAACTTCAAAACTTGGATAAAGAACATCAAAGAAGAACTAAATAAATGGAGAGATATTCCATATTCATGGAAAAGAACACTTGACGTTGTCAAGATGTCAACTGGATCTATAGATTCAATGCAACCCTTATCAAAAGCTAAGGAAGGTATCTTACAGACAGCAATGAAGTGATACCAAAATTTATATGGAGCGGTAAAACACCCAGAAGAGACAATATGGTATTTAGGGAGAAGAACACAGTAGGAGGACAAATGGTACTCAATTTTTAGATTTACTATATAGATTTACCATATAGATGCAAACTATTACATTTAGGATGGATAAACAACATATATATATATATATATATATATATATAGTCGTACATATATATATGTGTATGACTGATTCATAGTCATACACATATATATATATGTTTGTGTATAACTGAGTCACTTTGTTGGTACAGAAATTGGTATATCACAAATCAACTACATTTTAATAAAAAAAGAAATAAAAAACAATTAAGAGACTGCCCTCCCCACACACACACAGGCTTACCATAGTACTCCCAGGCTCACGTTATCATGACCCATTATAGCCAAGATATGTAAACAACCTAAGTGTCTGTTGACAGATATACCGATAAAGAAAATGTGATATATACCTGTGGTGGGATAATATACATATATGTATGTGAGAGAGAAAATTCTCAAAATTCTTTTCTCTTGGGTCTATTCCTAGGAGTGGAATTGCTGGGTCATGTGGCAATTCTAGGTTTAATCTTTTGAGGAACTGCCTGCGTTTCCAAAGCAGCTGCACCATTTTCATCCCCCACTGGACATGCAAGAGGATTCCAATTTCTCCACATTATCCTTAACACCTACTATCTGTCTTTTGAATCAGAGCCATTCTAGTGGGTGAAGTGGTGTCTTACTGCGGTTTTGATTTACATCTCCCCGATGACTAATGATTTTGAACATCTTTCCCTGTGTTCACTGACCATCTGTTTTATCGCCTTTAGAGAAATAGTTATTCTAATTATTTATCCCATTTTAAAATTTGGATTATTTGTCTTTTTATTGTTGGATTATTTGAATTCTTTATGTATTCTTGATGTTACAGTGTTTTGTTTTGTTTTTTTGTAGTTTGTTTTTTAGGGCCACTGCTGCAGCACATGGAGGTTCCCAGGCTAGGGGGTTGAATCGGAGCTGCAGCTGCCAGCCTACAGCACGGCTCCAGCAATGTGGGATCCAAGCCTCGTCTGCAACCTACACCACCTCTCACAGCAATGCCAGATCCTTCACCCACTGAGATAGGCCAAGGACTGAACCCACATCCTCACGGGTACTTGTCAGATTCATAAACCACTGAGCCACAAAAACAACTCCCTATAGTCTCTTTTGATGGCAAAAGTTTTTAATTTTGATGAAGTCCAATTTATTACTTTTCTTCTTTTGTTGCTAGTGCTATTGGTGTAATATTTAAGAACTGACTGCCTGACCATGAAGGTTTGAAGGCCATGAAGATTTACACCTATGCTTCCTTCTAAGAGTTTTATAGTTTTAGCCCTTACACTTAGATCTTTAATCTATTTTGAGTTTTCTATATTTTTTTTTTTATTATTTTTCTTTTTTATGGCCACATGGACAGCATACGGAGGTTCCTGGGCTAGGAGCTGAGGCAGAGCTGCAGCTGAGGCCTATGTCACAACCACGGCCACACTGGATCTGAGTCACATCTGTGACCTACACCACAGCCTGCAGTAACACTGGATCCTCAACCCACTGAGTGAGGCCCGGGATCAAACCTGCATCCTCAATGACACTATGTTGGCTTCTTAACCTGCTGAGCTACAATGGGAGCTCTGTATTAACTTTTTTTTCTTTCATCTTTTTAGGGTTGCACTTGTGGCATTGGAGGTTCCCAGGCTAAGGGTCCAATCAGAGCTGTAGCTGCTGGCCTGTACCACAGCCAGAGCAACACGGGATCCAAGCCACGCCTGTGACCTACAACACAGCTCACGGTAAGGCTGGATCTTTAATACACCGAGCAAGGCCAGGGATTGAACCTGCATCCTCATGGATACTAGTCAGGTTCGATGACCACTGGGCCGTGCCATGATGTGTTAATTTTTTATATATCAACTGAGGTAGGGGTTCAATTGAATTTTTTTTCTTTCTTCTATCAGTTTTTTAAACTAAGAAATACCTTTCTCCTCACTTTCACTGAATGGTGGAAGTGGGGAGAAGGCCTAGAGGACTCTGAACCCAAGACTAATTATGAACAAGAAAAGACGACAGCAACTGAACTTTTCCTGATGGTTTGAAATTATCTTTAGTCACTGTAGAAATACAGCAGTTTTTTTTAAATAATTCAATGAATTTTATTTACAGTTGTACAACCAACATCACAACTTAATTTTAGAACTTTTTTATCCCAAAGAAATCCAGTGTTTTGAACATTGAGGTAGAGCTCACTGCTCTGTGATTTTCAAACGACCAACCAAGTAAAGAGAAGACTTCACATTTTAAGGGATACTTCTTTAAACCAACAAAATACATTAAATAAAGTTACTGGCTACCAGTAATACAGTCTGCATTCTGCTAGTCCTGAACGTATAATATAATCAATATAGATAAGACACAGTCACTCACCCTAATGGCTAAGCTTGTGAAATAAGGCTGGTTTTCCAGGAAGCAGTTCAATTTCAAAGAATGAAGTAGTTCAACTATGTAAGTCTTTGGAGGAGCAAAAAAAGTCAAAATTTTCTTTTAGGAGATATATCCTATTTTTTCAAGCCAACAGGGCTAAAGAGCGGCACAAGCTTCTTGTGACACTAGATTTGATTTTACAGTCTTATAAATAACCTTTCTAGCAATTCTATGTGTATTATACAATGGAGAGCCATCTCTCCAAATAAACAAGAATTTCCCGACTTTGAAGACACAGAAGACATTCTCTGAATTAAGAGGTGAAAGACTTATATGCAGAGAACTACAAAACATTAATCAAGGAGATCAAAGAAGATACAAAGAAATGGAAAGATATTCCATGCTCATGGGCCGGAAAAATTAGTATTGTAAAAATGGCGATACTACCCAAAGCAATCTACAGATTCAATGCAATCCCTATCAAATTACCCATGACATTTTTCACAGAACTAGAACAAACAATCCAAAAATTTATATGGAACTACAAAAGACCCAGAATTGCCAAAACAATCCTGAG
>PVHT020003428.1:633510-708520 GCA_004024745.2 Catagonus wagneri | reverse complement strand
ACAGATGACTGGATTAGGAAGATGTGGTATATATACACGATGGAATACTATTCAGCCATAAAAAAGGATAAAATAATGTCATTCGCAGCAACATGGATGGAATTAGAAACCCTCATACTGAGTGAAGCAAGTCAGAAGGAGAAAGACAGATGTCATATGAAATCTCTTATAACTGAAGTCTAAAACACTGCACAAATGAACATCTCAACAGAAAAGAAAATCACTTGGGGAACAGACTTGTGGTTGCCAAGGGGGCAGGGGAGGGGTGGGGGAGGGGTGAGAGGGAATGGGGATAACTAGTGCTTTAATGATGGAATAGCAAGGAGATCCAACTGTATTGCACGGGGAACTATATCTAATTATGTGTGACAAATCCATATATGTACATATAACCGGGTCACCACGCGGTGCAGTTGGAAAATCTGACATAAATCTGTAAACCAGCTATAATGCAAAAATAAATAAATAAATAAATGAATGAATAAATAATGATGGGAAGGAGGTGTTAAAATGGTCTAGGCTCCCTCGGTTACCTTCAGAATGTTCAGGTATTCATAAGACTTTTTGGCAAGGCTCAAATGGGTTAGAACTCTGTTTTAACTGCCACCTGGTCTTTACAATTTTTAAACAGCTTAGTATTTGCCTTTTATTGGGCCCTCCAAATACTACAAGAGTGGAGAAAAGCAAAATGTACTCAGACGCATACATTTGTGAATATGTGGAGAAATGAGTAGAAAACACACAAAATATACCCACTATTCTCAAGGGAATAAATGTTTCACAAGAGTTATTCTGAGCCAGGCTCCGGCAATCAAAATAAAATTGCCTCCCTCGGAGAGCCCATGGCTCAACCACACAGGGACCTACCTCAGAATATGAAGAAAACTTCGGAAAGGCCATCATTTGGGGTGGGGGTGGGAGGATTCTGTAAAACTAACAGATATCCATACAGAAAGGTGGGCAGAAAATATTAAGCTTTTAAATAAAAAAAAAAAAAAAATCACAGCAGGTAACATTCAGACACCCTCTGATATTCAGCTCAGGGTTCCTCTCTGCAGAGAAGAATCACCTTAGAAGCAGTATAATCTCAGAAAGTGTCACCTAAAAGTGACACGGACACAGACAGATGGGCTCACCATTTATGATCCTCCATTTTTTTCATAGACCAGTCATTTTTTGTGACAATTTGAGTTGAGCTGAACTAGCCACTTTTTTCAGGAAGCATTTTTACATGAAAAAACAACTGGGAATCTGTTTATTCTGGTCTCGGCATCTGGCAGAGGAACAGGCTGCTGGCTTGGCTGTGCGCTATCACTGCACAGGAAACAACTGAGGAAACTTAAGCCTTAAGTGTGTCAGGCATATTGTCTACCCCATCCAGGGACCATATAAAGTTGGTGACACCAAGCAAGTGGCAGAGCTGGAAGATGCTACCTAAATTTTGGTCCACCACCAAAATGACTGATAAGAAAAATGAAGGGAGTTGCTGCTGTGGCTCAGCAGTAACAAACACAACTGGTATCTATGAGGATGCGCGTTCAATTCCTGGCCTCGCTGAGTGGGTTAAGGTCTGGAGTTGTCATGAACTGTGGTGTGGCTCACAAACACGACTCAGATCTGGCGCTGCTGTGGCTGTGGTGTAGGCTGGCGACTGCAGCTCCCATTCAGCCCATAGCCTGGGAACTTCTATATTACTTATTTGGTTCACCACCAAATAGGTAAGTCACCAGGATTGCAGATTGCCTGGGAACACCCTGCAGGGCAGTAGGGCTGGGAATTCCTGGCATAGATGCAGTACAATGACTGATTACCATAAGGCCACCCAGGACTCCCTGCTCCGATTCTATAAGCAATAAGCAACTTTCAGCTCTAGCATTTGCTCTTAGGAGCAGATGGTCCTCCCAGGGGGTTTCAAATAACACACCCTTTCAAGAAGTCTTCCTGAAGTAGAAGACCCCCATCAGTTAACATCTACTGCATTCCAAAGTACAAGGCTTTATGGAAGGGAGACTCTATTTCCCATTTACATTGGCAGCCAGCTTTCTTTCCCCATACTCTACATACAGAAACACGCAATCCTTGTAATCCTAATTATGAGGATCAGTTATCAAGACTTTAATACCCAAATGTTCCTCTGAAAACTGTCTTTCTTTTAGGATAGGCTTAGAGAGAGCATGTGGTCTCATTATACTTTATAGTTCTTATAATAATTCCACTTAATACACCAAATACATCTTGAGAGTATACAACATTATGACCACTTTTGCTCCCACTTCAACAACACCGCGTAATTGGGATTTTACCTACACCAGTTACTCCAGGATGAACATGCAGTCAAATCTGAAGCTGTGGCTTTAAAGGGCCAAGGAAGTTTTGGTGGGCATATAAACAGTTTCAAAACTACAATTGTTTAATCTCATCCCAAAATTATGCAGTGAATTATTAGTAAAGGAGAAAGAAAATTATAACTCTTAACCTTGATACCAAGACTGAATAACTGCAACGTAAGATTTAAATAGAGCAATGCCTATCAATTAGTATCACTGTTAATCTTAAAGTTTCTTGGTGTCAAGAGCCTTAGGATGTTAAGATAATTGTGAAATTCTCATTCCGCATCAGAGCTATGGAAAAGGAAAACGTGCACTTCCCATGTTGACAGCCCATGTGTGATTTCATCCTTTTCATAATTTCCTCTATTGAAAACTAAAGTCATAGCTTGCACTGAATCTTAATCAATTAAATTCCAATGCTAAATACTTCAGAACTCCACATGACAAGGCACAGCCAACATAAGGCGATAAGCATGCTGAAAACTGCTTAGTAAAAATCATTCTCTAGATGTTTTAACAAGATAGATGCTTTCTTAAAGAACCCAAATTCACACACAAATCAAAGTGTCATAAAATAGTCCTTACCTTTACCTAATGTGCTGATATTTTATTTTCGATTTTTAAAGTGTTGGCTGAACAGACAATTGATATATTTGTGAGAACACTGGAAATTGAACAGTGACTATGTGATGCCACTGAGGAACTTGTTTTTAGATTTGATAACAATTTTGTAGTTACATAAAGAGTGCTAATACTTTATTTTTAGATGAAAAAGAAAGAGAACCCAAAGTTGGGGGAATTGGGAAAAGCAAAAAAAAATTCATGTACTTGACAATGATATTGTAACAACATTATAATCGATTTTTAAAATTCAAATAAGTAGAGGTAATTCTGGTATAGCTGAGAGACAAAAAACCCTTAACATGCATCCAGTATGCCTCCTCCTATTTTTAAAATAACGTCTCTGACACACGGTTCCGTTTCTGTGTGAGCTTCTAAAAAGCACAAATCAATGGTTTATAATACTATTCTATAAATGACCCTCTTCCGTTACCTCTTCCGTTCCGTAACTGCAACTATTAAATCTTATTCTACGTGTACAAGGTAATAGCAGAAATGAAGATCTGCTTACCTAATTCCCTCCTTGGTTGGCTCCCCAAATACTCCAACTCCCTCCATCCAGAGGGACAAAAAGACAGCAAGACAGAAATGGCAACACCCATCAAGCCTCCTTGTGATGAAAGCATATGGGATACTTGGGGTGCGATTCCACTCTGCCAAAGGCCGAATGACACAGAAAACTTAGTATCAAGTCTTCCTTCCTACACATTCAAGAGAATGAATGATCCCCTTAAGAATTCTCTTTTGCCAAGAAGCAAAATGGTCTCCTTACTAGAAATGCATTAGCCTTCCGTGATAATGAAATTTTAAAGGCATGTGTAATAAAGGCGTGGCTAGCAGAAGCAAGCATAAAGCAAGACGTTCCTTGCTCCTCTCACCACCAGCGCTAACCTTAGTCCTTCCTTTCCACCCTCAAAATAATAGGCCCATAATCCTAATTTAGTAGGACAGAGTTTAAAATACTTATGTTAATATCACTGAACACCGGCCAAGAGGAAAAACGTCGGTATCTATCCTTGTGCTAAAGCTCATCCCACACTCCTCAAGCTCTGATCCCCTCTATGGCCACCATTCAGCACCAAACACAATTCCTGATATCTTTAGTTTCATCTATATATCAGCTTCACACCAGTGGCCACAGAGATCTGATCCGGCTAAGAGCTCTCCTTTGTAATTTCCTGGGCGTCTAAAAGCTGCGTGTCCTTGGACATGACATTTATCATCTGAGTCTCACTTTCCTGAGAATAAGTGGTTAGGACCAGGCGATCCCGGAGCAGCCTGCCAGCATCGACTGACATGCCTGGGTGCACATCCTTACTGCTGGCTTGCACGTAAGAGGGAGAAAGCTAACTTCTTGTCTTAGATTCTTGAGTTCAGTTATCTCAAGGGACTCAGGATTTGAAATTTGATGACAAAATAATAAAAGGCAGTAGTGAGTATGTTTGTTTATTTCCCACACTCCAGTCAACAGTACTTTGGCCTGGGCCCTGGACTGCACACATTCTGGGGCAAGAGACCCATTTCAGCTGATGTCAGTAAGCTATTTACGCTATTATTCCAGCAAAGTGAAATAACCAACAACTAATTTTTAAAATGTTGCTTGTTCCAAGGATGAAAATCAACAAAAATAACTGTGCATAAGACATTTTAAGCCACAGAAAACAATTCTAGCAGATACTAGATAGAACTGTTGCTCTGGAAAATTGAGCGTCAATAATTTTGAAAGCTTCAAATGCATGACCAGCTCCTGTTCAAATGTCTTACATGCATTTATATGTGCTAATGCCTCACATGTACTTTATAATTTTCAAAAAACTGTAACTGTAAATCAACTGTAGTTGATTTACAGTGTTGTGTTAGTTTCTCATAGGTACTCTTAGGTGCCATCACCCCAAATGCTCAAAAATCGTCAGGATCAATGGTTTGAAGACAAGGGCTGCAGGAAGATGCACATTCCCCACTCCGCCCTCTGGCATGTGGGAGCAGCGGGATCTGGCCACCGTTCAGAACACAACGTGAAGGGATTTCCTAGGGAACTCAGGCTATCCTTCCTGTGGCCCCCATGCCCCCTGCCCCCTCCATCGCACAATCACAGAGGAGCAGCCCATAAAATCCCCTTCTGCCCACTCAGATCTCCGCAATCTGTGGCAAAATGACATCACCCCAGTGCAGTCAACAAGCCAGGCTGGTGACAAGGAAGCCCAGACTGCCTAGATTTGAAAGAGTCTTACGGTTTAAAAAGACAGCTGGTTCCATTTAAGCTTCTTCCCTGCCATCAGTTTCAGGCCAGGCTCCACCATAATCCCTAGACATACTCTGTGAGAGTTCCTATTCTCTCCCTGCCCTTGCCCGGGTGCCAACCTGTTTCCAGCAGCTGCTGGCTTCCTCTTGGCTCTCCAGCTCCACTGTGTTTTAACAGAATGGATGCTAAACACCAGCTCATGGCAAAAGGCACTGCCCCAACCATAGCCCACGTCCTCTTACCTTTCACCCAATAATGGCTGAATAACTAGGTCTCACAGTGAAAAATCCTCAGTGCACTAAAGCCTCGCCATACACAGTGTAGAGGGCGCCACCACAGGCCAGGACTTCGAAAGGTTCCAGTTGTGAGCAGGATGACTCCAACTTGGGAGAGCTCTCCTAACGGGTTCATTTCGGCACGAGTAACCAGAAAAGTAGGTCAGGAACCTGAGTCATAGTCTGAAGGCCGATATGCACATTTGCTTGCAAAGCAAAGCCCCAGGGTTCTGGGTGGTTTGCAGGATGTCAGCAATGACATTTGCGGATGGGTCCTGATATTCCCCCACTGATACTCCCACAACAGCCTTGATGACCAGCCCAAAGTCAATACACACTCCTACATCTTCCAGTTATCCCAAAGCCCAATAATATTGCCCCTAGGCAGCTAGAAAAACATGTCATCTCAGATGTTACGGGTACAAGCAGTTTTCAGGTCACCATGCTCCAGTTGTCCAAGGCAATAGCTTCTGATCTTGATCTTTCTCAGTTACAATGTTTTTTCCTGTATGGTCAATAGAAGTCATGTTAATGTGTTTTCACCCTGTACCCACACCCTTCTTAAAAAAAAAGGAAAGAAAGTAAGTCATCTTGTCTTTACCATGTCTTCTGCTTATGTAGAAAACTGGACACACGTGCGTGCACACACACAATTTTGACATAACAGGCAGGACTGCCAAGGAATTAAGTCAGCACTCCAGTGCTTTAAGACAGTCTGACAAAGCAGTAGAGGAAAACTGTCAAAGTTTATCCATTTCTCTGGTTTTTCCCTCTTAACTGTGGTATTTTTTTCTCCTCTCTTTCCTCCAAGAGAAAAATCTGATACCTTTCGAAAGCCCAATTTCTGAGCCAGAGCTACTAAAGCCAAATAGCCATGTCCTGTGTTGTTGGAGATCTCCCCACTTCAAGGCCCTCCAGGGTCAAAACACCGCCCTTCAGAAAGGAAGGTTTGCTCAGAAGGGCAGAGGCGCCCTATTCTATCAGATGAGGAGGAAGGCATTTCTTGCAGTGTCAGTACCTTCTAAACCCATCAGAAGCCATCTAATACCAAGTTTTTTAAACTTGGGACCAAATATGGAAACAGGACGATTTGCAAAGAACATGCATTGCAGTTCCAACAGTATAAATCTTCCTGGATCTAAGGAATATTAAATTGACCATTTAAAACCAGCACCAACATACTATTTCTGAATGGAACACAAAATTGCCACGCAACTCTATTGTGAAACCGTTGGCAACAGGGCCTTAAGGTACATCCTAAGGTCCCTGCCAAGAGACCCCTCACTCCCCTATGTGGTTAGAGGAACTACAGAAATCCTGGATCTCAGCCGTCATGCCGTGACAGCAAAGGAAAATTATAATAATATCCCAAGCAAAAAAAAAAAAACAACTAAGAGTAGATCTAACATGAGGGAGTGAACTTAAGGTGTCACACTTCAGTGGAATGAGCAATCGACAGGTCAACAGATTCTACATATAAGAGCTATCATACAGAGAATTCCCGTCATAGCTCAGTGGAAATGAATCCGACTAGGTTGCAGGTTCGATCCCTGGCCTCGCTCAGTGGGTTAAGGATCTGGCGTTGCTGTGAGCTGTGGTGTAGATCTCAGGCACAGCTCGGATCCTGTACTGCTGTGGCTGTGGTGTAGGCCAGCAGCTACAGCTCCGATTAGACCCCTACCCTGGGAACCTCCACTTGCCGTGGGTGCAGCCCTGAAATGACAAAAGACAAAAAAGAAAAAAGAGCTATCATACTACATTTGCCTTTCTCTGCCGGACTTACTTCACTTACCATGATAATCTCTTATGAGTGCATATTCCTCCCCACCTATTTTACTCTCCTTCCATCTTATTCTCACCCCAAATGAAATACATGAACTCATAAAAAAAGCAAAACCAAAGGTTCTACATCTAATGAAAAGCTGCCTACTTATGACAGTCAACTTTTAAATGCAAAGGGTTAGAGGAAAATGCATATTTCAAATTTTTGTAAATATTTGTATTGGCAGTAACGCCAAAACTGATTGTCCATACCACATGGTGTTCCCAGTTGGTGTTGGCATGGATTAGCTATGATTTAAACTTAAGGCAAGATACATTTTCATTGTACTAAGGTCTAATACTTCATGTATGAACCACAGAAAAGAACTTACAACTGTTATCTTAGCAACACAGCCAGCAAAAGCTCATTCAAGATTTATACTTGGTTTTGGTAAATGAAAGCATCACGAGATTCCTGGGTGAACTACATAAGAGATGTTCAATTTTCAGTGATGTAAATCTGAGTTGATTTTTATTTTTACTTTATACCGCAGTATAGTTGATTCACAATGTTGTGTTAGTTTCAGGTGTACAGCAAAGTGATTCTGTTACACATGTGTCCCTTCTTTTTCAGATTCTTTTCCCATATAGGTTATTACAGAATATTGAGTCTAGTTCCCTGTGCTACTCAGTAGGCCCTTGTTGATTATTTTATATGTAGTAATGTGTATCCGGTAATCCCAAATTCCAAGTTCATCCCTACCCCCCACTTTCCCCCTTTGGTAAGTTTGTTTTCAAAGTCTGTGAGTCTGCTTCTGTTGCGTAAATAAGTTCATTTGTACCATTTTTTTAGATTCTGCATAGAAGTGATACCATATGACATTTATCTTCCTCGGACTTACTTCACTTAATTTGATAATCTCTAGGTCCATCCATCTGGCTGCAAATGACATTGATTCATTCTTTTATGGCCGAGTAATAGTCTATTGTGTGTATGTGTACATATCTATATCTATACCAATACATAGACAGATAGACAGACAGACAGATATAACACCTTCTTTATCCATTCTCCTGCCAATGGACATTTAGGTTGCTTCCATGTCTTGGCTATTGTAAATATTGCTGCGATGAACACTGGGGTGCATTTACCTTTTCAAATTATGGTTTTCTCCAAATATATGCCCAAAGGTGGATTGCTGGCACATACGGTAGTTCTACTTTTAGTTTTTTAAGGAACCTCCATATAGTTCTCCATAGTAGTTGTACAATTTACATCACCACCAACGGTGTGGGAGAGTTTCTTTTTCTCTACATTGTCTCCAGTATTTCATTATTTGTAGACTTTTTGATGGCAGCCATTACGACTGGTGTGAGGTGATACCTTATTGTAGTTTTGATTTGCATTTCTCTAATCATTAGCAAGACTGAGCATTTTTTCACGTGCATTTTGGCCATCTGTATGTCTCTTCTGGTGAAATGTCTATTTAGATCTTTGGCCCGTTTTTTGATGGGGGTTGTTTTTTTTGCTATTGAGCTTCATGACATGTTTATATATTGGCAGATGGAACCATCAGATCACTGGGTGAACTATTTAATGAGACATTCACTTTACTTTTGACATACTGCTCTAAAATTTTGGAGGAGGATGAAACAAATGATTTTCCATATGTGTTCAAATGAAGAGCCTCCTTCATGCTTAGAAATGGACAGTCATGTGGAAAATAATTCTAAAGGGCTATACTATTTATCTACAGTCACTGGTTTGGGACACCCTTTCCCAAAGAGTTCTGCTTCCATTGGTATGGTAATATCTCATTCTCTTCCACTCCAGCACAGGTTTATCAGCAGAGAGCTTGTTAAAACCTCCACTGCCCATTCAAACAGCCACTCCATACGGATATTAAGTAAAGTAAATCCACTTAGTGATTGCGTTGTGAGGAGGGGAGGCCGTATTGATCATCCTGATTAGCCCTGTCAGCTCGAGTAAGGAAGACTGGCTGGCGCTAAGGGCCAGCTGCGCTGGGTACACAGATGGAGACAACGGGCAACAACGACAGCCCCCGAGCAACTGGCCCGGGCAGTGATGGATGTTATGTGAACAGCTTATGGGGTTATTAAGGGTCTAGAGCTGGCCCAAGAGAAACCCCAACTCCATCTCCTTTTATTAAGATAAAGTTGGATTGTCCATGATACAGTGCAGGACTAAGGAAGCTTTTGTCTCTTTTATCACTGACAGACAAGGAAAAAAAAATCAATTCATGTATTAAATAAGAATAACCTCAGGAGTGTGTGTAAGACAGAGATCTCAATACACTATCTGCCTGCATTTTAAACTAAGAACAGGATACATACAATTCCTCACTAAACACAGACCATTTAATTCCATGTTATTTAATCTGTATTCTTAATCACATTAAGGGAAGAACAAGGAGTCATGGATCTCTCTGCAATCCTTTTGTACATATCAAGGGGGATGTGCTTAAAAGATAAGAAAACCATGTCTCACACTGCAGCCCTGACCACACAGGCTAGGCTGATGGCGGCTGCCTCATCCTGTGGACCAGAAAGCATCCTTCCAAAGTTGCAATTAAATGGTTGAAATGAGAAATTACCGGAAAAAAAGTCCCCTATAGTTACAGACGCATACACACGTTCCCTCATGCCCCCCCTCCACAAAGAAGTCTCTACCAATGACCTAATTGTATTACCTGGAGTGAATCATTTTAACTTTCTGACCCACAATTTCCGAATTAAGACCAATAATCATCTTCTCATTCAGGACACCCTGAAGACTAAATTGAGTAAGTAATGCCTGGAAGAGTTCCCATTCGAAAGACGTCATTGTCTTTCCCCGTGCTCCCCCCACACTCTAGCACTTGGCCTCATCAGACCCAGGAAAGGCCAGTTCATGTGTGGCACCTCCCAGGAGGATGGCAGAACACGCTTTCTTCTGGACACCAGCAAGATCTTCCTGAATGTGCACACGCAGCATCTTAAACTAGGAGAGCAATTCTCCATTTCAAATGGGCTTTATGTCCTGAGCCTGTCTGTGCTGGGAGGCTCCATTAGTAGGATTAGCTAGAAAATCTGTGTGGAGACCTGTCTGGATTTTGCCATTCCCTTTGAGCACCTAATAATCAAAATATGAGATTCTTTTACATTGGGCCAATTTCTCTGTGGTCAGGGAGAGCTTCAGAGCAAACAAGTCGGCTCCTGCTCCAGGAAATCTAACCAAAGACCCTTATGTGGAAGTGCGAGCCTGCAGAATCTCGGTTACATTTCCCAACCACTTCACCACCTCCACCGCCACTTCCAGGGACCATACTGCTGCTGCATAATTCAGTTTCACAGCATGAGGACTTGACTTACCCTGACTCAAGCTTCTAGTATACATTTAAGAATAGGGGGAGAGGGGTACACCCATGGAGGCTGAATCAAGGTCACCAAGATAGTGTGTTTTTATCTCTATTGACCAAAGGAGCCATTTCTCCCTTTAAAGACACTGTATCTGGTAAATGCATATCGACTTACCTTTCTCCTCATGTTAACAGTGTGGGAAAGCAGACCGTGTCCCAAATTCTGTGTTTCCCAGGGAACAACCAAAAGGACACTGTCAAAAACTGTTATCCTGCATCCTTCTGGGGGTTGTCAACTTTTACTGACTCTCTAACCTGAGTCCTTGAGCAATGATGGTGTGAACAAATACACATTTTTGTTTTTTCTTTTTAGGGCCGAAGTTGTGGCATATGGAGGTTCCCAGCCTAGGGGTCAATCGGAGCTGCAGCTGCCAGCCTGCGCCACAGCCATGCCATTACAGAGCTGCGTCTGCGACCTGCACCACAACTTGTGGCAACGCCGGATCCTTAACCCACTGATCAAGGCCAGGGATCAAACCCACATCCTGGAGTTCCCGTTGTGGTACAGTAGAAACGAATCCTACTAGGAACCGTGAGGTCGTGGCTCAGATCTGGCGTGGCTGTGGCATATGCTGGCAGCCATAGTTCCAATTAGACCCCTAGCCTGGGAACCTCCATATGCCACAGGAGCGGCCCTAAAAAGCAAAAGCAAAATCAAAAAAAAAGCATAAAAAAAACCCCCACATCCTCATGGATACCAGTTGGATTCATTTCCACTGAGCCCCAACGGGAACTCCAACAAATACATTCTTAAGAGACACAATCAATTCCTTAAGTCTCAAAGTGCTTCACAGGCAGGTTTAAGGAATTTGGAAAAATACTTTGGGGGCACAACAAAGGCAATAGGCATCTATCCCCAGAGACCATTTCCTACAAGTTAAGATTAAGACGACCATGGAAGCTCCTTCAAGTGGTACACGATTCCAGTAAACTGCCTTTTACAATATACTGACCAAATTAAAACAGAATGTGTCCCAGGCACAGGAACTTCTAACATATGGAAAATTTTACTGCACTGAATATAAACACTGCAGTTTAAAATCATCTGGCTTTGTCTTTGTTATGGTGAAGGTTTGATCCCCAGCCCGGCACAGTGGGTTGAGGGTCCGGCATTGTTGCAGCTGTGGCTTGATCCCTGGCCCAGTAACTTCCATATGCCATGGGTGTGGCCAAAAAAGAAAAAGTAATAAAATAAAAATATAAAGTCTTGCTACCCTCGCAGCACCTGAAGCTGAAGGTCAGTAAGAGGTCAAGCTTCAATCTTTGCCATTTTGTACTGGTTGTTGTATCAGTTCCCCAAATCTGCCATAAAAATTACCACATAATGGGCATTTTCAAACAACAGGAATTTACTTTCCTATAGCTATGGCAGCCCAAAGTCTGGAATCAAGAGTGGCTGGTGGGTCACCCATCCCCCCAACCCAGGATGATAGGGAGAATCATTCCCTGTTTCTTGGAGCTTTCTTGGGGCCCCATCTTCACATATGGCGCTCTACTCTGTGCCTCTCTGTGTCCTCTACTCTTTTTTACAAGGACACCGGTCATCCGATTAACCCAGTATGACCTCATCTCCATTGTTAAGTAATTGCTTCTGTAATGACTAGTTCCAAACTGGGTCACATTTTGTGGTTTCAGGTAGACATAAATTTGGAGGTGACACCATTCAATCTACTACAGTTATTAATGAAAAGTCAAGTTGAATTCTTGTGGCAAGGGTTATCTTGACAAATAATAATAACTTTCTGCAGAAACATGAAAATACAGAATATATACAAAGCCATCAGAGTTAGATAATGGGGCATGTGAGTGACCTCATCTAAGGGGGTACAGTGAGCTAAGAAAAGCCACAAGCCCACACCAACAGCTTGCCCGCTTCTCTCTCACCCTTCGTTAAGGGAAGAGAGCTGTGTTGTCAGGATCCAATATGGAAATTATGTGATGTTTTCTAGGAAAAAAGTGCAGCTCTATTTCCTTCCTCCACCTCCTACCCAGAAGACTGTGGACAACACATACCTCATTTTTATTTACACTCAATTAAAAATCAAACATTTCAGCATCCAGGTAACATGACTTAGGCCAAACTGGGAAAAGAAAGCTGGACATGGTATAGGCCAGCTGGACATACTCATTTGCTCTTCCAAACTACTCTGCAAAAATTAAAAAGCACAATTGCTCAGTTCTCCAAACTAGCTTCTATGCTGTGCATTTAACTTGTAGAATTAATAGCAACTCCAGAAGGAGAGCTATTTTCACAACACATGTTTTCTAACTGAAACTATCTTCTGTACAACTAAAGCTGGGAAAGGTTTTCAACATCTTCAGCATAACATTTTCCTCTAAAAACTAACACATCAAGAGAAACAAACTAGAAAGTTTCAGAAAACCCTTACACACCTGCCAGTTCTCCAGGTTTCAAGAACAACCAGCTTCACTGTAACAGAAAGTGTTTCCAGGAGGAACACTGCTGACCGGCTAACTCCGCCAGCTCACTCTTTGCGGTTCCTACTGTGAGTGGACAGAGACCCAGGCTGCCTTCAACACGCAGTCCTGGCAAGCGGCACACAGCCAGTACCCTGGCTGCAGTCAAGTCCACGCCTCTGTGAGGACCTCCCCACAGCACATGGGAGCATTTTAACACACAGCAGTCTCACCCAAGTCCTTTCTCACGAGGAAACGGTCAGTGAGGTCTAACATTGGCCTATGAGAGTATCTCCACAAAAGGTGGAGGAAGGAATGGGAGAGAACTTTCCAATTCAAATTCCAATTCAATAAAACTGTAACAACTGTTTCCCAAAGCCCTGGGTAACTAGGACCCACTACGACTGAAGGAGGGAATGCGTAGCTCAAGAATCCCGAGGGATGAATCAGCCTGGGTAACTTGACCTCCTTCAAGCTCCTCCTTTCCTTTTGGAAGGGATTTTCCATCTGGAAGACTACAAACCCCGTCTGTACGTTAAGTGTTATAGCACATGCTCCCCCTAGATAGTGAAGGTATACATTGCTTCCTTTACACCTTCAGCGCTAAACTCTTTCTTCTCCCTCTATGCATTTGATTTAGGTGTTCCTAAAGCTAAAATCAACAGAAAGCCCAAAGGAGAGTCATTCAGTGTGACAGACACTTCAAACAGTTTGGCAGTCAGAGGCACGAGGTGGCAACCAGGGCTGTGGCCATGTCAGGCGGCCTCTCGGATGCAGGTGTGACAGTCCACACAGGGCTGCTCACAGAGGCATGACCCAGAGCGGAAAGCGCATCCCCTGCCTCTGTTTCTGCTTTCTTCAGGTCCGCTAATAGCTTTTCATCAACGTGCAATCGATGTTAAGTGAGCACCTCAGCATACTGGATCGGGAAGGTGAAATGCCAGCGTCACTTAGCTGGGGGAGAGAGCAGACTGAAAGACAAAATCAGGAAGCGATCACCAAGAGGCATTCCAAGGACGGCTCTCAAAGGAGAACGTGCCAAGCATGGGCTTCAGGTCACTGCAGTCCTCATCAGGCAGACCCCCTGGACTCACCCGGAACACAGACGTGGCAAGCGGGCTGGGCCTGGCTAATTTCTGCCTTCTGCTCGGACGCTTCAGCTGCTGCACTGTTTTCTTCAAATGCCCAAAGCTCACAGGCTGGAAATAAAGCAGCTGACCCCATTCCTGATGATGCCTGTGCATTGTAATTTATAAACTGACAGTCCAAACAACCTGAGCCCCACGAAGCCTTGCATTTCGCACCAAACTCCAATAGGGACGTTTTATGAGCATGTGGGATCCATGGCCTTATGTCCTTTCCTGAGCAGTTAAAAAACCTGCCTGAAGAAGCATACTCAGGTGACACCTCCTCCGCCAGAGCCAGTCCAGATGGCAAAGTTCACATCATCCCCACACTGCTCTTCTGAGAAGTTATTATCCATCAAGTGCTTTCCAAGAAAACAAGAGATTCATAAAACAATTCAGACTCGATGAAAAAGCAATAGCGGAGGTCCCACTGTGGCTGAGTGGGTTAAGAACCCAACATAGTGTCCAGGAGGATGCAGGTTCAATCCCTGGCTTTCCTCAGTGGGTTATGGGTCTGCCATTGCCACAAGCTGCAGTGCAGGTCGCAGATGCGGCTCAGATCTGGCGTTGCTGTGGCTGAGGCGTAGGCCAGCAGCTACAGCTCCATCTCCAGCCTACGAACTTCCATATGCCGCAGGTGCAGCCATAAAAAGAAAAAGAGTAAAAAAAAATAGCAAAAGCTCCTTGTTTACTAAAGGTTGAGTATAATGATGTTAAGAATCCAAGAGACAAATGTTCAGGTGAGATAGCTAAGGCCCCACACTCATACAAGACTGCCGTGCAATTACCTATAAAAGATGAAAACTGGGGAGAAACTTTCAACACACCTAGATGTATGGGCTGCATCCTATCTAGAAATAGTTATTTTGGAAGAGAATATATTGGAAGCAGTAAAAAAACAGTGCAAAAAAATGAAAACGTTCATCAGACAGTAAAACCACAATAAAGCTAAAGTAACGACATTCTCATGTTGATATGAGACAAACAAATAAATGACACAGACACGATATATAATGTTCTTATGCGATAAAAATGTTCCCAAAATTCCTTAGGCAAATGAAAGAATACTTAAAAAGGGATACTACGGAAACTGCTTATCCGTAAAAAAACTAAGTTAGATCATATTTCATACTATAAGCCACACAGTTCATATGAATTAAGAGAATTTTTTAAAATGAAAGCATAAAATAAAGATTTATGCAATTTAATCTCAAATTGCTAAAGTAAAAACAATGTAAAAGAAGAAATTACAAAGGGATTTTATAATATAAAAAGTAAAAGCATTGTAAAATAAATGCACAGGATGAGATAAACTTTGAAAATGTTTCTGCAGAATACAACAAAAAGTTACTATCTACCAGAGAGATGATGGAGAGGGCTGACAAAAAAAAAAGTCACGAAGAAAGTAAAACAAATATTCTAATAATACAAAATGATTAAATTATAGTAACTTTTTTTTCACAAAACAAATACAAATGAGAAGGAAATTAAAAGGTGCGAGGGATTTCATCCCCAATAAACCTTTTTTTTTTTTTTTTTTGCTTTTTAGGGCCACACTCGCGGCATATGGAGGTTCCCAAATTAGCAGTTGAAACACAGATACAGCTGCCGGCCTACGCCACAGCCACCGCAACACTGGATCCAAGCCATGTCTATGACCTACACCACGGCTCACGCTAACACCAGATCCTTAACCCACTGAGCAAGGCCAGGGATCAAACCTGCAACCTCATGGTTCTGAGTCGGACTCGTTTCTGCTGAGCCATGAAGGGAACTAACTCCCTTTTTTTTTTTTTCATCCCCAATAAAACTTTTTAAAGTACAAATCCAAACAAGACATTCTCTAACTATCATGCTGGCAGGCAGCTGAAATCATCATGTCAGCAAGAAACAGAGTGAAATATACACTTCCCTCCATAGGAGGTGTAATTTCTGAGGGTAGCCAAGAAGGCAGTATTATTCAAGGGTTGTAAATACGGTGGTCACACCCTTTAGAGACTGACAGCTTCACTTCCAGAAATTTATTTAAAGGAGATAATTAGAAGGAAGCACAGCATTTAGGCTTGAGAACATCCTTCACTGCTTTTCCTAAGCAGGATACAAAATAATATAAATGACGCACACACATATGCACAGAGGAGACCAAAAGAAAATCCTCCTACAGGCTAACAGTGTATTGTATTACCTTCAAATTTTCTTTATTAATGACTTACAGTTTGCTGTGTTTTGGTTTCTTACGATATACACATACAGTAGACATTCTCATAGGCAACAACCTGCCAAATTATAAGTGATTTCAACAGGTAGGCTACACCCACCATAGAGTAGTATGCCTCCTAGAGTCTGTTTTTAAACCTGTTCAAGCCAGCTGTATTTATTATGCATTTCAATATTTAAATATCTTATGACCCAAAAAAACACAAGCGCAGCACAGAAAGAAAGGGTTGCTGTCAGAACAAAATTTAAGGGAATACTTTGATGAATCACTGAAAAAGAAAGATGCTGCCAAGTTAGGTGAGGGTCAGACAACTGTCCATGAATGGGGAGAAGTTTTGGTTTCTGGTTTTCATTTTTTTTTAATATAAAAGAAGTCTATATTCCTATTACTTCTCAAATATCTTTTCAGTTCACACTCTACTTAAAAGAATCCCCAACAAGAAATCATAGCCCCACAATATAGGAGTGATTTATAATAGAAAGATGTTGTAGATCTCCAATTATCCCATATTCAGAGAAGTAATATGTGTATATATTCTACAACAGCTTTCTATCATGACATATATATGCGTGTGTGTGTTTGTGTCAAAGTGTATGTATCAATGTGTATGTGCAAGTTTTAGGTTAAATGTTATGATCCTCAATTTCAACTGACTTTTTGTGAAAAACTAACTGTAAGTCTAATTTAATTTTGACAACACACCAATTTTAAGTCTGCTCACGTCAAGTAAGAAGGCTTCCTCTGCAATCCCTTTACCACATAGGAGTTAATGTTCTTTAGAGCCGAAAGGTGGTAGGATGTTGGAGTAGGGAAAATGAAAGGGAGGAAACGAATGAGTGAAAACACTAGAAAAAGAGGCTATTTATATTTCCAAGTGGCAAAATTCAAAATCTGTATGGAAAATTTTAGAACACTTCAATGCTAGAATGGCTTATTATTATAAGGTCAACACAATAATGCAAATATCTCTACCTGCCAGAGGTCTTGATCAAGAGACAGTCGAGTCTTTAATTCAAATTTTCTTGGACACGTTGTTACAAAAAAAATTCCAAAGAAGCACTACAAATTCCCAAAGAAAACAAATAGCTAATAAATAACTGAACGCATATTCACTTAAGCTAGCTGATAAATGTCATTGTATAGCAGCAGAGCAAGGGTATTATTTTTTTTTTTTGATACAGGGGGAAATTGGATTAAGATCGCAGAATAGAAGGACTGAAGCTCAATTTCTCTCCCAAAAAACAAAACTACAACCAAATGCTGAGCAACCTTCAACCAAATGGACTGTAAACTTCCAAAAAAGATATTCTGCTCCAGAAGACAAAGAGGAGACCACATCAAGAGGCAGGGGAGCGATGACGCGATAGAAGCAACCCCATACCTCCCGGGTGGGAAGCCCCACAGACTGGAAAGTAACTGTATCACAGAGACTCAGCTATAGGACCGAGAGTTCTGAGCCCCACGTCAAAACCCCACGCCTGGGGATCGGGCACAGGGAGAAAGAGCCCCCGGAGCATCTGGCATTGAAGGCCAGCAGGGCTTGTGTGCAGGAGCTCCACAGGACTGGGGGAAACAGAGACCCCATTCTTGAAAGGCACACACAGACTTTCACGTGCACTGGGTCCCAGGGTAAAGCAAAGTCTCCATAGGAATCCGGGTGGAACCTGACTGCAATTCTTGGAGGATCTCCTGAGAAAACAGGGGTGACTGTGCCTTGTTCTGGGGGTAGGGCATTGGAGGTGAAGCTGCACTTCTCTGGAGGTGGCCATTTCTGGGAAAATCTGGTCCCTCCCATCAGCACTGAGAAGCCCCAGGCCAAACAATAAACCAGGTGGGATCTCAGCCCCACCCATCACTAAACAGGCTGCCTAAAGATCCCTCAGGCACACAGCCATCTCTAATCTCATCCAGAGACAAAGCCCCACCCATCAGAGGGACAGGAATCAACCACACCTACCAGTGAGCAGGCATCAGTCCCTCCCATCAGGAAGCCTACAGCGAGCCCCCTCCATACCACCTTTAGCCACAGGGGAGGCAAACACCAGAACTAAGAGAGGCTACAACTCTATTGTCTACAAAAAGGTCACCACACCAAAAACCTATAAAAATGAAAAGACAGAAAACTATAACTCAGATAAGGGAGAAAGAGAAAAGCCCAGAAAAACAGCTCAGTGATGAGGAGACTACCAGCCTCCCAGAAAGAGACTTTAGACTGTTGATGCTGAAGATGATCCTAGACATTGGAAATAGACTGGAGGCAAAGACTGATAATTTACAGGAAACACTGAGCAAAGAAATACAAGATGCAAAAATTAAACAAGAAGAGATGCAAAATGCAATAACTGAAATAAAGAATTCATTAGAAGCAGCCAACAGTAGAATACAGGAGGCAGAAGAACGAATCGTGAGGTGGAGGACAGATTAGTGGAAATCACTAATGCAGAAGAGAAAAGAGATAAAAGATTGAAAGGAAATGAGCTGAGTCTCAGAGAACTCTGGGATAATGTTAAACACACCAACATCCGTATTATAGGGGTGCCAGAGGGAGAAGAGAGAGAGAAGGGGACAGAAAAACTATTTGAGGAGATAATAGCCGAAAACTTCCCTAATATGGGAAAGGAACTACTCACTCAAATCCAGGAAGCACAACGAGTACCACATAAAATAAACCCAAGGAGGAACACCCCAAGACACATATTAATCAAAATGACCAAAATTAAAGACAAAGAGAAAATATTGGAAGTAGCTAGGGAAAGGAATCAAATGACATACAAGGGAACCCCGATAAGGTTATCAGCAGATTTTTCATCTGACACTCTGTAGGCCAGAAGGGAGTGGCATTATATACTTAATGCGATGAAAGGGAAAAACTTCCAACCAAGATGACTTTACCCAGCAAGGCACTCATTCAGATTTGAAGGAGAGATCAAAACCTTTACAGATAAGCAAAAGCTAAGAGATTTCTGCAATATTTTTTTTTGCCTTTTTGTCATTTTTTATGGCCACACCCGCAGCATGTGGAGGTTCCCAGGCTAGGAGTCTAATCAGAGCTGTAGCCACTGGCCTGCGCCGCAGCCACAGGAACGCAGGATCCGAGCTGCGTCTGCAACCTACACCACAGCTCACGGCAACGCCGGATCGTTAACCCACTGAGCAAGGGCAGGGATCGAACCCGCAACCTCATGGTTCTTAGATTCGTTAACCACTGTGCCACGACGGGAACTCCTGCAATATTTTTTTGATATAGGAGGCTTGAGTTTTTAAAGACATTTTTATTAAGGTGTCATTAACAGACATTAAGATACATATGGAAAGTATGAAATAAATGTGTATATATGTATATTCCTGTGAAGCCATGACCATCAAGATAATTAACATATCCACTACTCGCAAAAGTTCTTCTACCTCCTGTCAATCCCTCTCTCCCAACCCCCACTCCCCACCCTTCTCAGGAAACCACACATCTGTATCCTGCACTGTACAGCAGTTTGCACTTTCCAGAATTTTACATAAAAAGAATCATTTAGCATGTACTCTTTTTCTGTCTGGCTTTGTTCATTCAACACAATTATTTTGAGAGTCATCCATGGAGTTCATTTGTTTTTACTCCTGAGTCATATTCCCTGGAATGGATATAGCACTATTATTGATCCCTTCACACGTGGAAGACATCTGCCTACTTTCCAATTTGGGGCTATTTCAAATAAAGTTCATAGTACCATGTACATGTGTCTGCTGTCTTGCCTATAACATTCGTATACAAGTCTTTGCAACAACAGAGCCTACAGACTTCTGGGTGAATCCCAAGGAGTAGACTGCCCAGGACATAGGATAGACATGTGTTTATTCAAAAAGGGATACTGAGCAAATTGTTCAGCTGATTAAAAAAAAAAAAAAAGGTTAGGTCACAATTAATACTATATACCACACTAAAATTTACACAAATTGAAAGTTAGAATTTAAAAATGAAAGCATGAGATACAAAAGTTTGAAGAAAGTGCTGGACTACTTTCCAAAAAGGTTGTACTATTTCAAATTACTACCTGTAATGCGTACGAAATCCACTTGCTCCACCTCAGCTGTATGTGTGTTTTGTAGGACACAGTACTCCTTGCCAATGCAAGCTGTGCCTCCCCATTCTGATTAATTATAAAGGTGAATTTTAACTTCTGCCCCCTTTCCCTGTAGCACAGATGATAATAAAAGAAGCCAAGTATATTGATAACAACAAGATAATATGCCCATTGAGTGATTGTTTTGTGCTTGATTCTATGTATTCCATCTTGTAAATACCCAACAACAACTCTATAAAGGTAAGTACTAAACTTAAACCACCAAACCCATTTTATAGGTGATGAAACTATGGGAAAAAAGAGGATTTTAAATAAATTACGCATGGTCACAGAGCTAATGAGTGGCAGAGTCAGGATCTGAACTCAGAAAGCTAAGCCCTGAGCTTTAGTTCTTAGCCACTACCTGTGTCCCTGCGCCCCCTGTTAGCATCTAGACATTCCTGAATACTGGTTATTTATCTTACAAAGCCATGAAGGATCCCTAACATTTCTTTGTAGTCCTACCTCAGAAACAACTGATCTCAAATCTTTAAGAGATTGGGTAAGGAGGCCTAGAAAATCATTTTGATCCAAAGAGTCAGAACAAGTGCTGAATTCTTATAACATATACCATTTCTACCTAATAGAAAATCAGAGCAATGACAGAGTAGGTATTGATTAATTCAGTCCAGCAGATGTCACCTATTAAGTGTAAAAGACGGTCCTAAGAAGTGAGAAGATATTACTTCAAGGAACATGGCTTACTTTTAACAGAGTGCTTTTCTGGTGCAAAGAAGAAAAAAAATCTCATGAGCAGACAGACTCATTATCCACTGTGTCTCAGACTGCTGCTGTGCCACAAAGCCCAATCCCTTTACAAAAAGGCCCAACCATAAAGACCCAGGGCTGGAAGATAACCAGGTCAGCAATGTGCTATATTTTAAGAACTTCCTGGTGTTTGCAGCCATCGTTCAAATGGGCAAAAACAGAGGGTAACTGTGCAGCCTCTCCTTTGTCTAAGGAGAGCCTGAGTCCAATGGGATGAGGACAGTGGCTGCATTAAGGAGAAAGCAAGGAAAATGGCACATCTTAGCAGCAGCAGACCATGATATTGACCATGTGATACAGAATATTGATTTACAATCAAAAAAAGAAGAAAGGTTGGAAAAAATGATCAGTGACTCCACGGTACTGACCAAAGGGAAGGCAACTGCTCTACTGGCAAGATGAAGTCCAGGGAGAGGGGTCTTAGAGTAGATGAGAATCATTTAACGACAAATCAGATTTTGAATCCCTACTGAGTACACGGCACTCTGCTGGGGTGGGAAGCGGGGAGTTAGATGGCAGGTAGATGCAACAAGAAGAAGCAAACAGAGAAGGAAGATCTCTACCCCAAGTTGGAGTTCACCAACAAGTCGGGGAAAGGGCCTGCACTCCAGAATCGATCATGATACACTCAGTGCCTGTCAATCGCCATTTACCACCAACATCTCTTCTCACACTAGGTGCAGCTACTGTGTCAAGTCCTCCCCAAACACTGGCTCATTGAATCCCTCCCCAAATCATGGGAGGCAGGCAGCACTCATCTCCATTTTACCGATTATTAAACAGACTGGGAAAGCTTTCGCTCCTTGCATTCAATCCCGGGGATAGAAAGTGGTGGAGCTGGGAATCCAACACAGCCCCGTTCAAGTCCAAGGCTTATGCCTCATTACTTGGTTACATAAACTCTCCAGAGCCTTCAGGCACTCTTTCAAGAATGATCGCTCTGGCTAGTGAGGGCCTGGAGGGCTTCCTGCAGGAAGGAGAGAGATACAGAGAGACTGAAGAAGAGGAGGAAGGAGCATTACAAGGGGCAACGACCGAGTGGAATGTGGTCAAACACTCACAAACCTTCTCCACTTGCTTCATCTACCAGGCTCTGGCAACACAGTACTGCTTGATTCACACACGGTCCATGACCTCCAGGAACTCAGTGTTCACTGAAGGAGGCACACACCTCCAAGACAGCCCATCTCCTGGGCAGAGATACACTCCAGAAGATCTGGCACAGCTGGTGACCCCCACCATTCATGCCTCAGTCTAAGGAACCACAGTGGGGTCTTCCCTATACTAGGTGGCACGGTGCTGCCATAAATCAATAGCATCAAGTCAGGTTTCCATTCCCGGGACTCATCAGCTTTGAGATTTTAATTTTTTTCTTAAATTGGATGATATCTGCATTATTTCAAATTATAAGAAAACAAGGAGGCTTTATAGATATTCTACTATCAACATCATCTTCAAGTGGCATAACAGGTGGTACATGTGATCATAAGATACACTCCTGCTCCTCACCCTTTTTTGCCTCTGCCTTTCCTTTCCAAAAAATTCAGTCTTAAAGACAGTAGGTGGGAAAGAAGACAGTAGCTGCCAGCAGGGGGTACGGGAGGGGGTGCCATGGCAGCTCAGAGCAAAGAAGAACTAGAGGAAACCCCATGGTATTAAACCAGAATTTAAAGTACAGATGTCAATTCATGGTTTTCAGGACAGGCAGAGAGACATAAAGGCAGATATACACACAAAGATGCAGTAGTAGCAATGTGTGTGCATATAGAAATATAGTCAACCCTCACTATTTATCAATTTTGTATTTAAGAATTCACCTATTCCCTAAAATTTATCTGTAATCCTAAATGTAATAGTTGCATGTTTGCCTGGTTATTTGTGGACACCTACAGAGTAGCAAAAGCTGAGTGGCTTAACATTTTCCCAGCTGAGGTTCAAGAAGGCAAAGATTTGCCTTCTTGTTTCAGCTCTTAACACTTGCTTATGTGTCCTTACAGTGGTCTAGTCAGTGCCACGTTTTTTGCATTTTGTGGTTTTCTTGGTGATTTCACTGCTTAAAACCGCCCCAAGCAGAGTGAAGTGCTGTCCATCATTCTTAAGCACACGGATGCTACAATGCACCTTACAGGAAAGATATATCCATTAGACAAGCTTCATTCAGGTATGAATTAATTGCTGTTGATCACAAATTCAATATTAATGCATCAACAATATATATTAAATATGTTGTCCATCTTTTTTGGCCGTGCCTGTGGCATGCAGAACTTCCTGGACCAGGGATCAAACCTGTGCCACAGCAACAGGCTAAGCCACAGCAGTGACAATGTCAGATCCTTAACCCACTGTGCCACCAGGGAACTCCCTTAAATGTTGTCTTTAAACAGAAACACACATAAAGCAAGGTTACACACTGATTAGCTAACAAAAATGTTGTGACCACAGGCTGGCAAGAGCCTAACCCTGTATTCCCTAAGGAGCGTGGTTCAGCATTTGCTAATTCAGTGTTTACTCCAACTTTACACACTACCATTACTGTGAATAACAAAAATCAAACGTTTTCCCCAGCTCTGTCCATTGAGAAGGCTGAGATGAATGATACCCCAGGAGCCAAGAGCACCCTCCTTGCCCAGATCTTGGCTCCAAATCACCTTTTTCTAATAAAAGCTTCCAGAGCTCCTTGGAGAAATGGCTGAAACTAGGGCTAGAGAAGGGGAAGTAAAAGATGAACCTGGCACATCTTTTTGTGCCAGAAAGTTAAGAACTGTTCAAAGAATGGCAATGCGTCAAAAGGACACAGGAAGCAGTTTGAACGGGCTCCCACTGGCCACCTCAAGAACAACGCCAACATGAAAATGAGAGTTACAGACTACAACTTGCTGAATAAAATACGCAAACCAAGTCTATACCAATATAAATACATGAATAAGTAAAACAAAAATTGAGGAATGGGATAGCTATATAGTTTCCAAATATCGCTCTACAACTTCTTTCTTCATTAGGACAGGAAGAAGAAATGCTTTACAGAGGAGAAACCCGGCTAACACACCCTCAATCATGTGATGAGGTGAACATCCTCAGTAACAGGACAAAGCTATACTGTGCACCACATGTTAGGGCACTAAAGGAACTGAGTTCATGGGAGTTCCCTTTGCGGCTCAGCGGTTAACAAAACTGACTAGGATCCATGAGGATGTAGGTTCAATCCCTGGCCTTGCTCAGTGGGTTAAGGATCCAGCATTGCCGTGAGCTGTGGTGTAGGTCACAGGCTCGGATCCCACATTGTTGTGGCTGTGGCATAAGCCAGCAGGTGTGGTTTCGATTCGACCCCTACCCTGGGAACTTCCATATGCCGCGGGTACAGCCATAAAAAGCAAAATAAATAATAATAAAATTGTAAAATAAAATAAGAACAGCACCACGGGAGTTCCCTAGTGGCTCAACGGGTTAAGGATCCGGTATTGCCGCTGCTCTGGTGCAGGTTTGATCCTTAGCCCAGGAACTTCCGATTGCCAAGAGTGCAACCAAAACAAAAACAGAGAGACAGAAAACATGAATGAGAGAACAGCATAATCCCTGTGATATTCTTGCTGAAAACGCAAAACTTCAATTTAATTATGAGTCAGGGCACAAAGCAAATTGAGAGACATGCTGCAAAGTAACTGACCTTTCATCTTCAAAGAGCTGAGATCATGAAAGTCAAGGAGGCCCATTCAAACCCAAGAAGAAAAGACACATGACAAGTAATCACAGTGAATGATTCTGAATGTGATCCCCCAGCTAAAAAGAATACGAATGGGACATTTGGTGCAATTTGAATGGCATCTTTGGATTTGTTGGCAATAATTTTGATGACTGAACAGTGGTTAGGTTTGAGGATGTTCTTTTCCAGGCAATACCTGCTCAAATAAATGTAATTGGGGGTGAGCATGCATGGCTCAGCAGCCTACAATCTAATGGTTCAGGGAACATTCTTTGTGCTGTACTTTCAAGCCTTTCTGTAAGTTTGTGATTGTTTCTAAAAAAGTACAAAGTATTTTAAAAAAGAAGAGGATGCCCACCAGAGCAGTAAGCATGAAAAGGAAGGAAGCACAGGAGGAGCCTTCCGCTCTCCTGACTCTTCATCCACCCCTACAGCGAAGCAAACCCTGCATTTGTCCTTGCCCACCGGCCACAATTCCTGCAAAAGTCCTCTACACCAAAAGACCTCTAATTTCTCATCTTCTTCTTCTTCATCTGGATTCTTCCCAGAATGCCACTGGAACCCGTCCTGGCCAAGGATGTCCCTGCTGCTAACATAGGCCTTTACCTTCCTGTCTGCCCAGCAGTGACACCTGTGGATGCTCATGCTGCCTCCATCTCTGACCTCCTCCCTCCCCATCTCTTCTGCAGGCTCTCCTCCCTGCTTAAACCTAATGGTTCTTGAGCTCTCTCCCTACTCCCTCTCCTCCTGCTCCCTATGTCCTTGCCTGGCGGATCTCATCTGCCTTTAGGACTCGCATCACCAGATCTGCAGAGAGACGCCAGCCCTCCTTGTGTCCTCCTGCTCCAGGACCACAGCACATTTATTTCCCCACGATCTTTCACTTGCATATCAAACTCAACCTATTTAAAAAAATCACCTCTTCCCTGACACCACCCCTCCCAAACATGCTCGCCTTCCTGCATTCCTGATCTCAGTGGCACCAACCTCCACCCAACTGTCAACATCAAGAACGAAAGAATCACCCCTGTTGCCCGCCTCCTGTGCTCTCATATCCAACCGCCCAAGTCCTAACAACTTCAGCTCCTAAATACCTCTCAACTCTGTCCTCTTCTACTCTAGGATATTATTATGTCTGCCCAAACTGCAAAAGCGTCCCAAGTGGGCTCCTCTTTTCTATCCTTACTGCCCTTAAATACACACTCCGATTCCTAAAGACCCCACTCCATGTGCGGCCTTTAATGGATTTCCTCTGTCCTTCAGAAAAGTCTAAGCCTCTTACTGGACATCAAGATCTACTTGTCAACTCCATCTCTATCTTAAATCCTCTGTGCCAATTGTATTACAACATTTTCCACTTCCATCCCGCTGACAATACTGTTCCCAACATCTAGCAGAATGCATTTTATAGATGTTCAATAAATGTTAACAATGAATGATGGGGCGGGGAGGCAGGGGCAGACCAACTTAATATGTAAAACAAACTCCTATCTTCATATATATGAGAGTATTAAACAGGTGACTAAGATCTGTGGCAAAGGCTTCAAAATGTCAAAGAAGGTCTGCACAAAATAATTAGCAGCTCAAGGTCAAGGTCCTTGAGGTTAGATATTAAAGTGAAAGAAGGAAACACACTTGCTCATGGTCAAGTAGAAAATGGTTTTCCTCTGTCACATGCCATACTATGTATGACTTGATTCCACTACATTTGGTACGTGGCACACTGCCCATGGTCTATTGACACTAAGTTCATAAATAGTGGGGCAGTGTGCCTACCAAGGGACACACACACACAAAGACTGGGGTAGTCAGGTCTGCCCCACAGAGGGGTCAGATAAACCCTAAGAAATGAAGACCAAGTGACAGCCACAAACCAAATGGGGAAAATCTATAGAAACTCACATCACACACATGATGTGTAATGAACTATCTTTCACTGATTATTCCTTATATTTCCCCTAAAACTCCAATAAGATACGGCCATTCAGGAAGCTTTGCTAAAAGTAGAAGCCAATATGCTCTCACTTAGGGTCACCCACTTTAATGTAGGCACTGTTGGCCGTCGAAGGAGAGATGGAGCCCCCCAAAAAATATACAAAGGCAACGGAATTAAGGCCATTTTAGCTGTAAACCATCACTGAAATGGAATCAGTAATCTAATGAAGAAGGAGGGGTGGTACAGACGGGCTGCCGTCAGCCTTTCAAGCTTCAGAAGGAGCTCGATGTCTGGATGACAAATAAAAAGCTAGAGTGACTTCCAGTGACCCCCAGGACGGCTCTGATGCCTATTAAGCATTCAAAGCCATCTTTTCCCAAGAGGAAAGACAAACTCTAAGAGGAATCTAAGGGCATCTGAAGGACAGGAGAGGACCCGAGTCCATTACCTTTCCACAGTCACACATAGTATGGCATGTGATAGAGGAAAACCGTTTTCTATTTGACTATGAGCAAGTGTGTTTCCTTCTTCCACTTTAATATCTAAGCACAAGAAGGAAGCACCATCTGAAGGGCCCAGGACCACAGGTGAGATAATTACTGCTGTGAAGTGATTTTCAAGTAGCCTAGTTACAGGGGAAGCTCATCAGGTCATGAGAAGAGGGCAGAGGACCCTCCAGGCACTGCTGAGGAAAACGGTGATGCCAGCGCACCAACAGCCACTGCCCACCACAGGATGCGGGCCAAGTGCCAGCCCCGTGCTGAACGTTAACTAAAAGGAGGGTACTATGAACTCCTTTCTACGCAGCCAGAGACAAAGGTACAGAAGATCAGTTTCCCCCAGACTTGGCAGTCTAGTAAGTAGTGGGATTGGGCCAGGGACCTAGGTCTGACCAGCTCCAAAGTCAATGACCTTTGTGAAGTACAATTTCTCATTACTCACTTATGAATGACTGTTCCTATCCAGAAGGAAAAAGGGAATGTCCACTTAAAAATACTCACCCACGAATGTGATTGTCAGGGAGCTAGCCTGCACTATCATGGTGAACAAACCCTGTATCACTAACCTTACATTCTGGTTAGAAAAACAAACAGTAAGTAATGGATGACGAGGACAGCACCTCGATGCACCACACTTCAAGGGGAAATGAAATACTACCCTGCAGGCCTGGACTCCACCATCCCTGGACTTATTATTGTGGAGCCCCAGATGTTCCTTCCCTAGTATTACTCACAATCATCCCAGCTTACAAAAAAGTCTTTATGAAATGGCTGAGTGTTGCCTTCCCGAATTCCCTCAGTCATCGGTCACACAACGCTACTTAAATTAGCGGCCCTGGTCTAACACCAGTTCCTGTTACCACAGTGCACGTCTATCAAAAATGGGACACGCCTACCCGAGGAAGAGAAATTCTGATATTCTGTCTTTCCGGTGCCTAGCTGTGGTAGCCTATGTACCTGAAGAGGTATTTACTTCAACTGGAAACTGGGGGCGAATACAGGAACTGGCTCGCCTGCAGTATGGAGAGGCTGCCAAGCTGAACATTACATAATGTCCAGCCTCCTATGAGGCTGTGGTTGCCCACAGGGACTCCGCAGAAGAGAAGGGCTCACAGATGACGTTCACCTGGATCTGAGTCTTGGGGGAAAGAAGCAGAGAGGGCGGGTGTCTGAGAAGCCACTCCTCTTCAGAGCAAGCATGGAGCAGGGTCTAGCTGCTCAGGAACTGGCTTCCTCATTCAACAGCTTCCTGGGGCAGCAGCCAGGGCAGCGTCCCAGATTCCGGTAGGAGATAATGATTCTGAAGATGGGGCGGGTGTATCCTGGAGGCTTAGCCTAGAGCCGATTCCGCCAAACCTTCCAAGGATTCTGGAAGCCCTCACCTCCTGGATTAAACCTCCTTCAGCTTTAACTCCCTAGAGCATATTCTGTGTCTAATACAGGAAATGTGAGCAATAAGAAGCTCATTGAGTTTACTACTTTATTAAATTCATAACGTATTAGGTATAAAATACTTAGCTCTAAAGGATAAAGAAACAAGCTCAATTTATTTTAATTATATTTTGTTATAGTATCATTGAGGTCAGGGTAATTCTTATACACCATGGTATCACAGAATTTTATAAGCCTAAACGCACACTGTAATCCACCTCATTCATAAACATGAGATAACTTGACCTACTTTCTAATCTGTGCAGCTCCTTCTTGTCTGCATTAATCTGCAGTGACATTTTAAATGTTGCTCTAATAATTTCCATTATATTAAATGTATTTTTCATTGCTATCACCTTTGATTTTCCTCCCATAAACAAAATACTGTTTTCTCAGCAGTTAGTCTGAAAATGTTATAGGAAACAGGATCTACAAGACAGCTGATACAAAAGCTTCTCCATTGACCTGGACTCAATGATGGCGGATGAGGGTGGGTGGAGGGTGAAGAGGCAAAGAATGGGACAGTTTTGCCCAAGTCCACACGATGTGCGGTGATGGGTCTGACTCTTTCTCTGCACATAACTTGTGGTAAATTATAGAGCAAAGTTTTCAAAAATAAATAATTCTACATCAAAAGTGATAATACTTCCCAGGTAATAGAATCTGTCCATGAGTTCCATTAATTCTCTAATCTAAAGTAATAAAGAAAAAAGGAGAAGAAATCCACTTCTACTCCCTTAGCCACCTTTCAACTACATCCACATTGTGACTATCAACAGCCTCCTGGACCAGGGTGCCTCCCCTCTGGTGAAGCCTTCTTTAAGTTCAATGTCGATAATCCTTTCGAGAAGATCCTACTGTGTTCAAGAACTTCCTAAGGCTCCTAAACGCCCACAGCAGAGAATTGCAAACTATGGACCACAAGCTAAAAATGATTTTTACATTGTTAAATGGCTGAAAAAAATTTTTTAAGAATTATATTTCAAGGAGTTCCCATCGTGGCTCAGTAGAAACAAATCTGACTAGCATCCATGGGAACACAGGTTCGATCCCTGGCCTCGCTCAGTGGGTTAAGGATCCAGTGTTGCCAAGAACTGTGGTGTTGGTCGCATATGCGGCTCGGATCTGGCGTTGCTGTGACTGTGGTGAAGGCCGGCAGCTACAGCTCCAATTGGACACCTAGCCTGGGAACCTCCATATGCTGCGAGTGCGGCCCTAAAAAGCAAAAAAAAAAAAAAAAAAAATTATATTTCAAGATACATGAAAATTGCTAAATTCAAATTTCAGTGTCCATAAATCTATTTTTATTGGAACACTGATTTATTTACAAATTGTCTATGGCTGCTTTTTGTACTCCAACAGCAGAGTTGAGTAGTTCCACCAGAAATGGTAGCCTCAAATATTTACAACCTGGTCCTTCCCCGTAAATGACTGCCAACTCCTAGCCTGGGGTGTAGAGTCCATAGCCCTCGGCCTGGCAGTTCAGGTCACAGAAACCCGAACTAACCAGCCTTGCTCAGCCCTGTTTCTTCCACTTGAAGACAGAATGTCTACTCCACTGAAATGTTCTTCCCCGTTTCTCTCAAACACAACTCCCTTTCCTTCCTTGCCTGCTCCAGAGCCCCATTCAATCGCAATGGTTTGCAGACATCCTCCTTTCTCTTCAGAAAAGGAGTCAGATCATACATACATTCAACTTCCATGAGGTTAAAAAAGAAACGTCACATGAAGAGTGGCCAAAGGTATTCTCCACAGCACTATTTGTAAAAGACGAGAAACACTCCCATGTCCACCAACAGGGCAAGTTGCAGTTCAAGCCAATGGACACAATGAAGGATGGGCAGCCGTGCAAAGGGTTGAAGATCATCACTATGCACCAGCACAAAACAAAAGCCAAGGCAGATTAAGTGAACAAAAGCAAAGTGGAGCATACTATTATTTACCTAGGAAGGAAGTTAGATATAAATATAAAAGCATGCATCCATTTGCCGATATATTTTTAAGGGTGCAAGGACAAACTCTGCATTTTTCAACTGCTACATATGACGAGGAAGGGAGGTGGATGGAAAGAGGACTGAGGTAAAAGCGAATACTTCTGAATGCATACGCCTTATGTTGTGAATGAGTCTTGGAAACCTTGACAATATTGTATAAAATGATCTAAACAGACATTGCAAAAACAAATTCCTAAAAACAAAAAAAATAAAACCAATGAACCCAGCTATGTACCCAGTTAGTGGGCACAATGACAGAACTATTCTGAATGTCTTTAAAACAGAGTCTGTTGTGTATGTAGCATGAGGTAACGCAAATTAAAACAAACAAACAAACAAACATAGCAGCATTAGTGCACTGGAATGCTAGGTGGATGAAAAAATACAGATATAAAGGTGATACAGCTAAGTGGAAACAGCTTACACCTGAATTTCTCTGGGAAGTATTACTGTGAATTAATATTCTGTTTTACCTCTGCACACACACACACACCCATACTTATTCCCTAGTTCAGTCCACTGAGAGGATCCAGGAATAATCCAGTAATAATAAGAACACCTAGTTTCTACATTGTACCTTCTAAACACTAAAAGGAACAAGGGCTCCTTAGAGAAGTAGTGGACCCAAGTGTGGAGTACAAAATAGATAAGACAAGCCAGTACATTTTGTCATATCAGAAAGGACACAAAAATTCAAAAAATATTAAGTCAAGTGAAAAGGGCACAGTAATTAGCTTCCACTGGTCAACTTACATTAGTTTCCACTGGTCAAATAAGGGATGATGAGTATCAAGAATGATATTACATTGAAACATCTCATATTTACACTGAAAAAAGAAAAAACAAGCCACACACACACACACGCACACACACAAACACGCAAAACCCTCAGTGTTCACTTGTGGATGATACTGCTGGGGAACTCACCGTTTTGAAGATAAGTACTAAGTATCAAGCTTTATCCTGACTTTCCTATGTGAACCTCAGAGTAAACAAATAGTTGTGATCAAATTTCCTTTTATATGTCGTCTCATATATCAACAAGGAAGGAATGATAAGACTGGTTTATAAGGAGTTCCCGTCGTGGCGCAGTGGTTAACGAACCCAACTAGGAACCATGAGGTTGCGGGTTCGATCCCTGGCCTCGCTCAGTGGGTTAAGGATCCAGCGATCCTGTGAGCTGTGGTGTAGGTCGCAGACGCGGCTCAGATCCTGCGTTGCTGTGGCTGCGGCGTAGGCCAGTGGCTACAGCTCCGATTAGACCCCTAGCCTGGGAACCTCCACATGCCGCAAGTGCGGCCCTAAAATGACAAAAAGGCAAAAAAAAAAAAAAAAAAAAGATTGGTTTATCACTATTTTGCAAAAAAAAAAAAGATTGGTTTATCACTATTTTGCAATCACTAACAAACGAAAAGGTAAAGGTATGGCTAATAATCTTCCAAGATCAGTAGTACCACAGAAAGATGGCCACTGCGAATAATGTGATGGATACAGGGATGCTGATGTCTCTGATAAATAATGACGTTTTTCTCCTCAGGCTATACATCCATAAGTGGGATTGCTAGGTCATATGGTAGTTCTATTTTTTAGTTTTTGGAGGAAATTGCTTTCCATAATGACTAGACCAATTTACATTCCCACCAACAGTGCACAAATGTCCCTTTTCTCTACATCCTTGCTAACAACTGTCACCTCTTCTTTTTCATAGCAGCCAACCAAACAGGTATAAGGGGATATCTCATTGTGGTTTTTGATTTACATTTCCCTGATGATTGGTGATGTCAAGCATCTTTTCACATACCTGTTGGCCACTTGTATGTCTTTTCTGGGAAAAATGTCTGTTCAGGTCCTATGCCCATTTTTAAATCATATTATTTTTTACTTGTATGTGTTCCTTATATATTTTAAATATTAACCTCTTATCTGACAAATGATTTGCAAATGTTTTCTCTCATTCTGCAGGTTGCCTCTTCATTTTATTGTCTTTTGCTCTTCAGAAGATTTTAATTTGATGTAGTCCCACTTGTTTGTTTTTGTGTTTGTTGCTTGTGCTTTTGGTATCGTGTCTAAAAAATCTTCGCCAAGAGAAATTTCAAGGAGCCTTTTTCCCTACTTTTTTTTTTCCTCAGTGCTTAACTGTTTCACATCTTACATTTAAGTCTTTCATTATTTTGAGTTAATTTTTGTGAGTGTTTTAAGATAGGGGTCTAGTTTCTTTTGCATGTGAATGTCCAGTTTTCCTAGAACCACTTATTGAAAAGACTGTCTTTTCACCACTGGGGGAAAAAAAAACATTATCACAGAAAGACTGATCATTACTATGTATTCCTTAATAAAAATACACAGTCTACCAATGGTATAGTCTTATCAAACAAAACAAAAATCTGGGAGTTCCTGTTGTGGCTCAGTGGAAATAAATCTGACTAGGAACCATGGGGACACAAATGCAATCTCTGGCCTCGCTCAGTGGGTTAAGGATCTGACATTGCCGTGAGCTGTGGTGTAGGTTGCAGATGCGGCTCAGATCTGGCGTTGCTGAGGCTGTGGTGCAGTCCGGCAGCTATAACTCCAGTTCAACCCCTAGCCTGGGAACTTCCATATGCCACGGGTGCAGCTCTAAAAGACAAAAAACAAACAAAAATCCCTAAGTGAAACAGACCACAAATCAAAATTTAATGAACAAATTACAGAAAACACAAGGAACAGGAACAGAGGAACGTGCTAAACGACACCAGAGGGAAGCAATCATCAAAATCCAATAAACTCTATGGCCTAGTTTCTTCACCTAAGCACTACTACTTTCAGCCAGAAAATTCTTTGTTGTGAGGGGCAGTGAATATGTTACTTGGCAGCATCCTTGGCCTCTACCCGCTAGATGTCAGTAGCATTCCCCAGCTGTGACAATATGAATTGTCTCAGGATGATGCCAATAGAAGTGGGAAAGCTCCATCCCCACTGAAGAATCTCTGCTGTGAAGGACAAACAATCCAGTCTCTTAAATAAATGACATAGGGGAAAAACATGGGAAGGGTACCCATGGATTAAAAGGGGATGAGACAGTCAATCAAAATATATAAACCTATCTCGATCCTGATTACAAGATTTTTTTTTTTTTTTTGCTTTTTAGGGCCGCACCCGGAGCATATGGAGGTTCCCAGGCCAGAGCTGTAGCCGCCGGCCTACATCACAGCCACAGAAACGCGGTATCTGAGCCACGTATGTGACCTACACCACAGCTCACAGCAACGCCAGATCCTTAACCCACTGACCGAGGCCAGGTTTTGAACCCACAACCTCATGGTTCCTAGTCGGATTCGTTTTGCTGCACAACGGGAACTCCAAGAAATTTTTAAAAAATAGGACAACTGTGGCAATTTGAACGTTGGTATTTAATGATATTAAGGAAATGTTAGTAATTTTTATGCTTTTGGTGTGATATGGTTCCGTCAATATGTTTTTAAGTCCTATCTTTTAGGGATATACGCTGAAATGCTGACAGAGGAAAAAATAAAATAGCAAAGACATGCTTTAAAGTAACCGGTGAGAGACAGTATACATGATATAAGACCAGCTAAGAATTAATCATCTTTGAACCTGAGGGATGGGCTCACAGTTCACCATATAATTCTCTTCTCTTCTGGATATGTTTGCAAGTTTCCATAACAAAAAGGTATGAATAAATCAATCTGGCAGGCAGTCCCACTCCCATTCCTCTCGGTGAGCACGTGAGCACGTGAGCCCCAGGATGACTGGAGGAGCGATGTAAGAATTTACGGTTCCCTGGGCTTGTTCAGCCTCTAAATGCCTCTCGGGGTCCTATCTGGAGACTGAGAGTAATTCTGTTGTTTACAACACGGCCCTTAAACACAGAAGCCAACTGTGATGCTCTAAGCTCTTCCCTCGCTGGGAGAAAAACCAGGCTAGCTGTGCTGGACTGACCTGGAGCTAGGATTCCAGGGTCTAAGGTGACATTTTCCTAAGGCATGTTCAAGAGCAAATTTGTTGATGAAGGAGTTTTTCTTTAGGTACTAAATGCCCAAGTTCACCCCCAAGTAAGATGCTAAATTTTTTTTTTTTGCCTTTTTGCCTTATCTAGGGCCGCACCCGCGGCATGTGGAGGTTCCCAGGCTAGGGGTCTAATTGGAGCTGTAGCTGCCGGCTTTCACCACAGCCACAGCAACGCAGGATCTGAGTCGCGTCTGCAACCTACACCACAGCTCACGGCAGCGCTGGATCCTTAACCCACTGAGCAAGGCCAGGGATCAAACCCGCAACCTCATGGTTCCTAGTGGGATTCGTTAACCACTGAGCCACGAAGGGAACTCCAAGATGCTAAATTTTAACTCATCCTGGAAGGAGCCCAAGCTCTGTCAGCTGTCCAGCCCACCTTAGACCTTCATTCTAGTGAGAGAAAATAAGCTTATTTCTTGTTTAACCCACAGTGGTTTCCAGTCCTTTCCACTACGAGTAGCAAAACTTCCACCAGTTAACACCGAAATAAATTCTCCGTTCTCCTGGAATTCTATTCTACCCTCTCAGAAACATCTGCTTTCTATGAACTGACTCTTTTTCACCCATCTGTCACAGAGGCCTCTGTACTTCATTCTTCCTGGAAACTTGCAGACCTAACACAACAATGTCATTATATGCTCCAGTGCCAATTTTTATTTCTGTCCTTCCTAATTCAGAGTACTGAAAACGTTTCCTCTGAATGCAACTTTCTGTGAACAGTGGCCACCAGGGAGGACGAGAGCCTCACGTACACACAGCTTGTCCCCCAGGCCTGAACTAAACTCTCTAAAGGGACTGCAAAATGAACCGAGAATCCTGAGTGACCCAGACGCCTGGAGCCAAAAGTTCTCTTGCAGAGGAGATTGACTCATTCTTCACTCCTCAGAGGTGAATAAACGGAAGAATATATAATGTACTTGGGGAACGTTTGGGATCAGGTAATAAAAAAAGACTTTTTAAACGTCATTCATTTCCGTTCCTTGCAGAAGGGTTGGGTTCTATCCCAGTCTTCTAAAAGCTACAGTTCTAGCATGGGGTAAAACTTGGACTGAGATTTAAATTGCCCCGATAATTTTCCTCAAGTCATTTTCCCCAAATATCACTTGACTATAAAACTGTGATGATTAGTGATCTTTGTAAAACCGAAACAAAACTATCTCATACAGATTAATTCTGACTTGGCAGTTTATTGTTATATTGATTGATGATCAGAGCAGGAAAGAGTGCTGAGCAGAACTGTAATCACTGCAAGATGATGGTAGGATAATCTTAGACTGTTTATTACTATCTAAATTTAAATGTGGAAATTCACCTGTGGTCACCCTGCAACAAGCTAAGTATTGCACCCTATCTATGAATATTTAGTCTTGATTTCACTAAGCCGGTAAGTAAACAAGGCACAGCTCTAAAGATTCATGCAATACTTATTTGGGGGCATAAACAGAATAGGTCGAGATATTTGGAGAATAAGTGCTATCTGCACTGAGTAGCCCACATTAACGTAATCACCTTAACCTAAGAGAGGGAACAAGGAGGAATTCTATCCACAGCCACTAACTCCTCAGTGGACTACAGCATAGAAAGCAGAACCAGCTCCATGGTTCACAGTGGACAGACATGGTTCCACCACTAAGGCTTCACCTGGCTCTGCCTAGGGAGGAGAGCATGCAGCAGAGAGGGGAGCACACTCCGTGAGGGACCCAAATGCTGCCCATCTGGCATGGTCATAATAGTAATTCACTAAATACAGTTAAACCAGAAGATCTACACAGACCACTGCATTCGCTTGAAAAAATAAAGTGTATTCCAAGTACAACTTGACTGTTTCTTCCAGTCTTTCTAAAATAATGACCAAAACACACCTTATATTAAGATAATCAAATGCACCTGACTCACACCATGGTCCCTGAGGCTCTAAGGAAAGCCTAGATCAACAGCCACCATTGACAAACCACCTGTCCAACTTATGAACTTACCTCTTTTTCACTTCACACTGACAAAGGCAACACTAGGTAGGTGAGAACACTCCCCTTTCCAGGCACTCCGGATGAGGAGCTCCTGGCCACACAGTGCATCACAGCAAGGATGAGGCTGGGAACTAAAGCAGAGCTGATTTCCTACAACAGAGAGAGGTTTGTTGAGCAAAGTATTCAAGAGGCTTCTAGAAGTCTTCTACAGCCGGCACCACGCCCCCAGCCTGTACCAGGTCTAAGAAGCACTTCCAGGGAAGACCTCTGAGGTCTCTCATTCAGAATCTCAACTCCATTGTGTATGAAATGCCAAGGGTCACATCCGTGGCACGGAGCCAGTGTGAGGATTTCCAACGACAACAGGCCTCTAGTTTCCCGGCGCCTCAGACATCGGGTCTCATTCAAAATCACGCCTAATTTCAAAGACCAGGCCACTGGCTCCTTCAGAGACACCAGAGCCTGAAGCTACTTTTCCAACACTAGTAACAAACTTCTCCTGGTCGTCAACATCTAGCTCAGAGGCAGGCGCCACACATGAGACCAAAGTGTTCTCGTTGCAGGTGGAGGATGGGGGCCTGCATGAGTGAGACCGCCAAAAACAATGTGGGTTCCCAGGAGTGATGGGAAGGCAGAGTCTAGGAAAAAACTCGAGGCTGCGTTCAAGGCAGCCGGTGCCTTGTAGAAGGGAGGATCCACCCCATGGAGGGGCCTGGGTATGAGGACATCAGGCTCAGAGAGGAAGGAATATAATCCCACCCCACAATCTGGCTGCCATGAGGACAGCAGCTCCCTAATTATGACCAAGTATAGGCTGCTTTTCGGCTTTAACATTTGGAATCGAGTTATAGGTAGATCATGGAAGCCCTGACTGGGAGGAAAGAACAAAATATAAGCATTACCAGATCCGAGCATATAAAATTAAAAGGTACAGCTGCCCCACATGGAAAGGTTGGGTGGGAGAGGATGGTGCCAAGAAACAGTGTCTCTAGGAGACGGAATAAGAATGGAAGAGGCTACACGTGTCACCCGAGGGTGCAGCAGGAGAACTAAAGGCATGAATCAGCCGGAGTAGGGGAGGGAGATGGGGACAGTCAGAACGATGTAAGCGGCGTCGTCATAAGACACCAAGAAACTGCTTTTAAAACTGATAAAATAAACAACAAGGTCATACTGTGTAGACCAGGGAACTAATTCAGTATCTTGTAATAAACTGTAATGAAAAAGAAAAAGAAAACTGATGAAGCAAGAAAGGGTGCTCCAAGTATCATATTCATCCATGGGGAAATCAGCAAAATGACCCATGGGGGGTAAAAAAGCGGTTGCTCCCAGGAAGAAAGGCTAATAAGGGTAGGAAGAGCCGGTGAGAGACTTGCTCCTTTCCATTATGAGCTTTTCTGTAGAGTTTTCTATTTTTAGCCACTTGCAAGCATTACTTCGACTTAAATTCTTCTTTTTAATGAGAGATCTTCTAGAAGACCATTGTTTACATCACAGCAGGAGGATTTTTCTCGACTTCTACCAGGCCTTACAGCAGTGTGTGGAGAAGACTGCAGCTGGCCTAACAGTGTGTTTACTTTATTTTAATCTCAGTGAAGTCATGTTTAAACGCTATAAGTGCACTAGCCATTTTATGATTCTGGAAAGCTGTCTGATTCTGGTGTGTTGCAAACAGAACAGAAGGGCTTTGATGGTCATTTTAGATCTTCGGGACATGGGACTTCACAGCTAAGTCAGAGTCATTTTTCAAGGTTCATATTCAACAGGAGAATAGGCCAATGCAGGCACAAGTGTTCTGGAGCCTTTAAGTCCATGACATCCCATCAATTCTAAGACAGAAAAGGCTCAAATCTTCAGTTCTTCGGGAGGGCACTTTAAAAGAAATTAGCTGATGAGCATAATTTGCCCCAAAACTTAAGAAACAGAACATTCTATACCACCCATGGATTAAATTTAATTATGAAAAACAATCTGCAAATTGTTATTGTTCTAAAACATTTACCAAGTACAGACAGCACAGGAAGGACCCCAGCACACGTCTGGAAACCCTCATCAGCAAGATGATGCTAATTAGGACTCCCAGCCACTCAGGGAGCCCACAGGGGGTGGCAAGTGGCAATGCCTACAGTCAACAAGCAGAGTCATCTAGAGAATCCGGCTAATGGAGGATGGCAGGAAGACAGAAGTGCATAACAGATTACATTTTTAATGAAGAAAAGCAAGCACAGAACAACTTATCTTTTCTGACATCACAGCCTTTAAGTGACTGATAGAGAGTAACGAACAGCTATGGATTTTACAGATCCGATACCTTCCCTAAATAGCACTGGGAACTAAAAATTCCCAGAGAGCCAAAAACAATGTTTTTTTCATTTAAAAGCCGTCTTAAAATATGTTTCTTACCAGCCTGCAGGGAAAATGGAGAAAAGTTCAGAATATCACATTTATTCTCAAATCTGGAGTATACCATGAGTCATTAAGTTCAAGACTAAACAAATCATTTATCATATGCTCCCGTCCATCGACTCTCTATCAACCTCTCTCCTCTCTCACATGCCTGCAATCCTTTAAAGCATCATGTTTATTCCTGTGAAGCATGGCTGTCTCAAATTCTTAATTGCTCATCCCTACAACATCTCACCCAGAATGGCTTGGCCTTCTGAAAGGCTCAGGATACGATTGATTGATTGATCACAACATTCATTCTTTAAATTTTATTCAGACTTGGACTGGCCCAAATACCTTAAAGCAACTCTATTTCTCTAGTTTATGTCAAAACATATGTTCCCGCAAGCATTTATTCGTAACTATAGACACTTTTTGAAAGTCCACATTTCAGATCATCTCTCCTATTCCTATACGTTTAAGACAAACGTCTCTGTTGTTGTCATCACTGCTGTTTGATATTGCTTTTTCCTAAGAAAGGGCAATGAAATAAATATCCCCGAGGTGGAAGCAATCCAATTGAAGCATACAAATCAGGCAGTAAACCAAGCGTTGGGTTGACAGAAGGGAAAACAACCAGGTAAGTCTGTCAAATTTCATTTAAGTTTCCAAGAAAACAGGAATGTTAAAACAAAAAATAGGAATGTTAAAAGAAAGCCAGAAATCACTGGAGAAGGACCTCGAAAGGACTGAACCACTAAGCTGCAATCAACAAAGACCGCAGTTTAACTTCACAGAACTTTCAGAAGCAGAGTTATGCAGGCATCTTGAAATATGTGGGACTGCTGCTCCTTCCTCACATTATTTCACTGTCCTAATAATTCAGTTCATTACTGTCTCTGTCCTCCACCCACCCCAGCCCTCAAACACATCCCCACACCCCAAGGCGAAATAAACAGGAAGTATCTGCTATTTTTTTACATACTCACAGCATAAGAACCCACCTGGCATGCTCCTTTAAGATCTGAGATCTATGGGAAAGGCATATATACACATATATAAAACATGTCTCCTGCCCACTGTGCTCAGGCCCTTCAGCCAGACTGGCCCACCTAGCGCTGTCTAGAGATCCTCCCAGGACAACATCTATGCCAAGACACCCACAGGATCCAAGGGCTGGACAACTTCTTTATTCTCCCCTATCCTGTGCACATCTGAGCCCATAGCCCTCAGCTCCTAACCCTTAGCCATACCCTTGACCCCTACCCAGCCCTGCACTCCTTGCACTTATACTTGTGTCCCTAGAGTTAGATATGCTGCCCGCCTCACTGCTAACTCTCAGCATCCCCACACGCCAGGCAGACGCTTATCTGTCAAATACCACCTGGCCAGAGGCTGCCCACAGCGGTGTGAACGGAGGATTCTGTACACTTTTATCAGACAACTCAGCACACTGTCAAGTCTTCATATTTACACTGACTGCAAGGTGGTTCACAGCTAAATTTATCATTCACACGGATGACCCATTTCTATTTGGGTTTCCCAGCAGAACAATTCCTTGCCTTTTGTTTGACCTCTGACTTCTGTGTTCAACCATGCTAGCTGTCACAGGATTTTTTGGAAATACTCAATGTATAGCTACCATGTAATTCTTTCCTGCTTCAGAAGAATAATATAGTTTTAGAAGCAGAAGAGCTCTTTGTAGTCACGTCCCCAGGCCAGTGCTGGCTAGTTCACGGCTAAGAGTCAGTGGTCAGCAGAGAGGCGAGACAGAGGAAGGAAATGGGCTTTTTCAAAATGCTTAACACGTACAATCTAAAGACAAATTCACGACATTCCTTCTTTTTTAGTATTAAAATATTTCTTCTTTCATGAAATGATGTTAGTAGATGGTAGTTATTTTTCAAAATTCCTTTATGAAAAATTCACACACAAAACAGTTTAGCATATCAATATTTAGAGAACTACCATGCCTTTATCCAGCGAAAATAATTATCAACTTTGTTTATATATATACTAAAAACCTAGTTCTGAAAACTGACCCTGAAATTTTTTCTCCTATTCCACAAAATCTAAAAGTGTAGGGGTGACAAGGCAGGGCCAGCCTCTACGTTTTACAGATAAGGACAGGGAGACTGGCAAGAATGAACCCGTCCCCAGTTGTACAGCTGATCAAGAACAGAACTGGTATAGACGGTGCACCATGACACAGTTTTTGAGGGTAGGAGCATAAACCCATTATTTTTAACTTGTCAGATTTATTGAGGCACAGCCAAGACCTACAGAAGACTGCCTTTTGTCCCTGCTCAGGGCACTTTATACATACAACATGGGACCATGCAGCTACAACCAGGACATCCAAATGGGAAAAACCAATCACTGCAATCAAAGTTTATTTCATCTCATGCTAGAGCAATTGTGTAGCGTTCTCGGAACCCCCAGACAGTTTCAGCACAACGATTAATCCAAGTCTCTACATTAACTCCTTATCCAGCACTCCCCTTCCCTGAAATTCTGAAGCAGACATATGTGAATGAATGAGAATTCAGGCAATAAGGTAAAAAAAAAAACCAGTGATACATCCCCTCTTCTAGGTCCTACCATCACCCCAACAAATTTTCAGGTGGAAAATCAAACAGCAATGGAAGTAATAAGATCAGGGGCCTCAAAGAACCATAAGGAAAATCAAACCAGACAGTATAAAGTGATGTTTTAACATTCTTTAAAACGTTACTAATGCAGGAGAGCAGTCAAGTGATAATGAAATATTTTTTTAAAGGACTCACCTAAATTCTTGGTTTATGTAGAATCAACCTCCCCAGAGAAATCTTGACACATCTGCGAAGACTTCAGCAATACCTAAAACAGTAACAAAAATCATCAGAATCAAGTAATGTTACAGACATGAGTTTTCAAAAAAAAAAAAAAATCTCAATCTATACATTTGGTCATTTCCTCCACACTAAGCATAAAAGGAAATCACTCAGGAAACAATGAATTTCCGCTGCAACACATGGGCTGGGAATTTTCTTTACCAACAGGGAATTGAGGTCCCAAGACACTTATTTCGAAGACCAAAATTATGTTACAGTTGGCAAAGAAGCAAAACACATTATTTTTCGCCCCTGTTATATAGCAATGCTTAATGGCTCTGAATTTAAACAAAGATCAAATATACACATCCTCCTTCCTGCCCCCACCAATATATAAAACAAAGTCACAGGCGCTGAACTCTGACTCTTGTCGGTCAGCATTTGTGAGCTCTTGTCTTGTTCTTGGTTTTTTTCCTACTTAGTTCCTGTTACATGCTTGTGAAGTGGTCCCTTCTTGCTTTAACTGCTCTCATCTCTCTCCCAGTTCTCCAAGGCATTGAAAATCGACCATTTAGCACCTTATCCAGGTAAGCCCTATTTGAAGCAAAGAAACACCATAATCAATTGCAGAAACCAACAAAATGGGCCAGCCACAATTAAACAATAGTCTGAATGAGAATGTACATGGGAACCAATGGGACAGAATAAACAGACAGCTAGAGAAGCAAGCATTCTTATGAAACAGGCCAAGGACATGTAATCGAATCTACTTTACGAGAAAAACTCGAAATAGAATCAAATGAGTACTCGAAGAATATACACATGAATAGTGATAGAAAAGACCTTTTTAAATGCGACATCAAAATCTGAAATTCAAGGACTGAGACATTTGGCTGGGAACATTTTTCAAAATCTCAAATATACAAAGGGCAAAAACAAATCAAAAATAAAAAAGAATAAACCTAGATACTTTGGTCAAAAGATAAAATAAGAAACTAGCTAAAATGTTTATGCCAAGAGATATATGAAAGTTTGCTATCCTTATGCGGAAATGTCTTAAAAGTCAGTGAGGAAATTAATACTCCCCCCCCCCAAAATAGACAAAGCACATTAATAAATTTTCCATGAGAGGAAATAGAATAGTATATACACACTGAGGTCTATGGAATGATTGCCAACGGGGACCTGCTGTATAGCACAGAGAACTCTACCCAGTATTCTGTGATAATCTATGTGGGAAAAGAATCTCAAAGAGAAAGGATATGTGTGTATATGTATGACTGAGTCACCCTGTTGTACAACAGAAATTATCATAACCTTGTAAATCAACTAGACTTCGATAAAACTTAAAAAAAAAGAAATAGTAACAAACCTATGACAATATACTCAACTATACTAACAATGGAAAAACACAACTTTAGAAAACTGAGATCTTCTTTTTTACCTGTCAGGTTGGCAATGATGTTCAAGACTGACAGTAGCCACTGTTAACGACACGGCTCGTGATGTAGCCACTCAGGCAATTATGTCAGCATGTGAAGTGGCACATCCTTTGATCCAGCAATCCTTCCTCAAAGAATCTCCTCCAAGTATATTATTGTGAAAGCAGAAAGACCGAAATACATGTAAACATGTATTTATTGACATTTATTGATAGGAAAAGATCCATGATATACTCCTAAGTGAACCAAGGTAAATGACCATGCACAGTATGATTCCATTTCTGCATGTACACCTGTGTGTTCCTGAATATGCTTACACATGTCCAGAGGAAAGCTCATTAAAATAGTCACGGCTGTCCCTGAATATCAGAAATGTAGGAGTTCCTGTCATGTCTCAGCAGAAACAAATGTGACTAGCATCTGTGAGGACGCAGGTTCAATCTCTGGCATAGATCAGTGGGTTAAGGATCCGGCGTTGCCATGGGCTGTGGTGTAGGTTGAAGACGTGACTCAGACCTGGCATTGCTGTGGCCTTGGCGTAGGCTGATGGCTACAGCTCTGATTCACCCCCTAGCCTGGGAACCTCCATAAGCCGCAGGTGTGGCCCTAAAAAGACACACACACAAAAAAAAAAAAGAAAGAAAGAAAAAAGAAATTTAAAGAATTTTTGCTTTTCTTACTCTTTGAATTTCATATCATGGGCACGAATTACTTTTCTGAAGAATACAGTGGAGCAAGATTTTTTAATCTCTTGCTTGAGTGTAGTAAAGTGATACACTGCATAGACTGCTACTTTCGTTCCGTCGCCTTCTCGCTCCTCCTCTAGTGACATTTGTGTCACCGTGTGCTTGTTGTGAACAGTGATTAGAGAGTTTTCTTCCTCCTCTCTGGTTCCTGTTCATTCCTGAGGGTCACTTCATCCTTGCCTTTAGTTCCTAAGACATACCTGTATCATTATTATAAATCTCTCCTTTTTAATTTAAGCTAGCTCAAGTACGTGCGTTACTTGTGAACAAAGGAATCCATGTAATACAGTGCTTTTATTTTCCACCTTCTCAATCACCCCATCTCATTTGAAAAAAAAAACAGTAAATCTTACAATCACATGAAGATTTATCATAGGCCACGTCATATATTTATGACCTAGAGCAGAAGTAACTGAAACATCAGCTCAAAGCAGGTATAATAAAGGCAAAAACATTACATCAAGATATGGGGGGGATTCATTCCTATCAATCAATGTCAATAAATCCATGTTTATACATTCCTACTATGAGAACTGATGAAAAGGCTATTTGTATAATAAAAATAAAGGGGACTTGGGGGTTCCCACCATGGCTCAGTGACAACGAAATCTGACTAGTATCCATGAGGATGCGGGTTAGATCCCTGGCCCCGCTCAGTGGGTTAAGGATCCAGTGTTGCCTTGAGCTGTGGTGTAGGTCGCAGACATGGCTGGGATCCCGCGTTGCTGTGACTGTGGTATGAGCTAGCAGCTACAGCTCTGATTCGACCCCTAGCCTGGGAACCTTCATATGCCACAGGTGCAGCCCTTCAAAAAAAGCAAAAGGAGGAAAAAAAAAAAAGAAAAGGGACTTATTTGTCCACATGGGCCATTTCTATGGTTAAAATGGTCTCCATTATCATGTTTTAACTACTTCATAGATATATTTTTATTGGATTATATTTATATATGAAAAGCTTTTTTTTTCTCTTCAGACTGTAAAGTACAAAAATGTACTCCCCTAATAGGCCCATTACGTTCAATTTATCTCCAGCAAACAAATTTATTCTCCTCATTGCCCTTTCAGAAGTTCCATACAATATACGAATCCTCATAATACCATAATTATAAACCTGGCTAATAAGCCACAGATATACAAATCCCTTTACAGGTGTGCTGGATGTCAAGTACAAATCTAATTAATCCACCTTCATCTCCTGAAGGCTCTTCCTCCCCACAAAAATTTCCCTAGAAGGCAGGCAAAGGGCAAGAACCACTATCCAATTTCAAAGATGAGTTTCAAAGACTTAACTAAAATACCTGCGCCTCCAGGGCATAACCCAGATAAACCCACAGGCCACCCACTGCCAACTGTTAGCCTCTCTGTTTGGAGCTCAGCTCGGGGGCAGGGACACCTTTCTAAATGAACGGACGGGGAGCCAGGCGAGTCCACATTTGAGGCTGAGATGCATTAAGATTTACAAGGTTAAACAAAGTGTTTGGGGGAGGCAATAGCACGGCAGTTTAAAGCAAAGTAGTTGATCCCAGTTCCATCATTTATTAGTCATTTGGCCTCAGAGTACCTTCACCTCCCTGTGTCTCAGTTTCTTCCCCTGGAATAACATCCAGGAAAGGAGCCGTTATGAGAATTAAAGGCAATACTATATTTACAGCAATCAGCAATTCTCCAGAGTAAACATGGTCTCGCTTGAGCTCCAGCTTAGTGGGAGCTGTGCTGGAAATTTCCCAGAAACAGAAACTCATTGTTGCCTGATCAGAGCAAGGTGGCTAGAGAATCCTGGGACAAAATATGTCTCTACATAGGATGTTTACCTAAAGGCAGGTAAGCGCTTATTTTAATAATGAATAATGAGTGAGTCCTTCCAATTAAACAGAAACTTATGTTAAAGGTACCAGGAGCCTATTACTTTAAGACGTTACCTTCAAGTAGCCTTCTCTGGATCATATGCTAAATCACTTAGCAGCTCCCACATTCTACCTTTTCTGAAGTATTTCGGGAGGCAAACATAGATGTGACCAAAAAGCAGCAAAAACTGCTGGCTAAAATGCTTATCACCAATAGCAGGAGTTAACTGTTTTGCACCAAACCATGTCCTACTTCCTTGGAAGGAAGGCCCAGGTAACTCATCACCAGAGCAGAGCAAGTCAGACTCTGACATTCCAGATTCAGAAATGAAATGAGACTACATGGGGGAAGTTCCTAACACAGCGCCTGGAGCCCAGAAAGTGTTTAGTAAACTGTATGACTATTACTGATTATCACCTGAACTGCATTAAAGAAGCAAAACACATATTAAGTCATCTGATTGAGACCGTACAAGTCACTTTTTCAGCACGAGAGTCTTACGGACTCTGTTTTCCGCCTTTCACTTGGCATAATCCCCACAGGATTACAAGGCCAAGTTGAGGAGGCAAGGGGGTCTCAAGCCATGAAGGGTCTGCACAGTGCCTACGGCTGAAATCTCACTATGTGGTCAGACCCCAAGCAGCCAAGAACACGTCTGTCCTAACATTTCGTTAAAAGATGGACAGCAGTGAAACACCACCCTCAAGCTTTGCCCTGGTACCAACTATGTGAACATAAAAATCCAAAGATGGCCACATGGGCACCATCCCTAGTATTTTTTGCTGCCCAAAGTTAACAAAAGTACTTTTTATAAGGTTAGACCTGTCAAAGCAGCAGGAAATCCACTAGATTTAGCTGAAGATGAGCAGAATATACTACTCAGACTGGTTATCACTAACATTTGACACATTTATGACCAATTGCTAGAAAATAAAATCCCAGAAGAAAGAAACCAAGCATTTTTTTTTAGTAGCCATAAAAGAAAGACAGGAAGAGCCAAAAAGAGAAAACAGGAAAAACTGTGAACACAAAATTCTTCCCGCTTCCAACTTTTACCACTTGACAAAGATTTTTTTATTTAGTTGAAATCTTGAGCACATTTTTATTGAAAGCACAGCTCACTGATTAGAGTCCAGCTCTATTATGTCAGAAGGTATCTGACTCTGAGGAAAAATGCCCAAATCTCTTTTCACAGATAGTTCCTTGGGTCAAAGGAAACTCAATGAAGCCAAGTTCTAAGCACCAAAGCCCAAGGCCTTCTGAGATGAGAAATGACCCTGCCTCCAGGGTCATTCTGCAGGCAGAAAGAAAGGCTCCAGAAATACCTCTAAAAGCAATATTCCGGCAAACTAGGAAGACGTGTTACATGAAAAGAAAGATTCTCAGCATATACGCATCTGCGACCTACACCACAGCTCACAGCAACACTGGATCCTTAACCCACTGAGCAAGGCCAAGGATTGAACCCGCATCCTCGTGGATACTAGTCTGGCTCGGTTCTGCTGAACTAGAATGGGAACTCCTTCTTCAGTCTTTGTATGCTTTTCACAACTGGACAACTTGAGAGATGCCATGAGTTCCCTGTTGTTCTAGAATTCACGGTTCCCCTTCTCTTCTATTTACATGTCTTTATGTAAAAATAACAGACAAAACTAAATTAGTAATTCGGGTGGCTAGAACGCAAGCTTCCCAAGAACAAGGGAGTCTGCCTGGTACATGGCTGTTCCCCCAGACCTTCAACAGTGCAGGTCCAAGGATGCTCACAAATATCTGACTATATGAACAAAGCAGTGACTAAATAAGCCCTATACAAGTGAATCATTAACTCATTCTATGAACTGACCAAAATATACGCGCTACAGTTTTACGTTAAAGTGACAATGAAATGCTCTAAAGGAAATTTTAAGTTTCTTTATTCTCAAAAAAGCTTGTTTTGCCCATTTCATTCCCATGAAAAGCATAATTTTCAATGCTTTGCAACTTTCCTTCCCACACACTCCCAGAAAAGGATAGCCATTTTTTTCTTCTAATAAAAGCCCAATTAACTAACATTCACACGATGAGGAATTTCAATTAATCACAACCATGAAGAGAATTTCCTCTGGAGAATGAAAAAGAATCACATTAATGTTTTAGAAAGCAGCCACCAGGCCAAAAAGAACTTTTATCACCAGTTCTCTGAAAAGGGCAACTGAGCGTGGAGTTCAGATACCAAGAAATACCCTATTAATTTCACTTTTCTATACATAATATTTCAAATAATGCTGAGATGTTGCAACACCTTCGAATGAACAAATAAAAACCGAAATGTTTTTGCTACACTCAATTCGCTATGACAAAATAGGACAATGCATTTAAAAAAAATTAACAACTGTGTTTTCTTTAAGGGGAAAAGGAGCAGGAAAATAGTTTTAGTTCTTCCTTGGTCATTCAGAAAATTAAACTGACTAGACCCTTCCTATCCCCACTCCTCCTAGAAAGCTGTAAAAGGTCAAGGTGTTCCTATTTGGCAATTCCCAGCTTCCCGTTGGGCTACAGCCACATCCACTGCAGCAGCCCTGCCCAGTCCACCTGCTTGTCAGCTCCCCTCCAGACCAGAACGAACCATCCAGGACGGTCACAGAGTTTGTCCTTGGCTCCCAGGCTGTAAGAATATCCTGGGGCTCTCCTCTTCACCCCACCCCCGCCTGTCCTGGGAGTGAGTACCCGGCACCACCAAGTTCACACTCCTCCTTGAACCCTGCACCCTCTGTGCGGCTCCTCCTTGCAAGGCCCTTCGACCTCTTGTCTTCTATGCCTAAAACGGCCTCCCCACACCTCCATTCCCCTGATGGCCCATCAAGTTCCACCTACTCCAGGGAGACCTCATGGGCCACACCTCCGTTTCTGCATTTAACCCTATGAAGTTGAAACAGTCTATTTCAGAGCCTGTGTTCCACACAGAACTTGCTCCCAGAGGGCAAGAGCCAAGGTTCCCCCAGAGGTCTCGCCTCAGCTCAGAGCGCAGTTCCTAACACCCATGAAGGGCTCAGTACATATCTGAATAATTAACAGATATATCTCGTATGATTAATAACTCCAATGCACCAGGAACGACAGGAAGGGGCTTTAGGAGGCTGCAGTATATATAGGACAGGATCAGGACCGGGCGTGTGTGTGTGGGTACACGCATGCCCAGACTGAAGAGAAGGGGCTGCCTCGTTCCACGAGTCCCCTTCCTGTTCTTCAAGGTCAAGGCCCCAGCTAAAGCTCCCCTCCCACTTTTCTTCTTTTCATCCTGGGAACTGGCTGATGACTCACTCTCCTGCCACAAACCTACTGTCGTGAAGTGTCTCTCCAGTCTGGCCTGTTGTCCATCAGGGAACTACACTATCACATAATTATGCTTTTTCCTGTTCCCGTTATAAAAGCAAACAAAGGTTTAACGATTAGAGAGTGGTGCAGCGAGAGGTGCCCCTATAAGCGATTCCCCATCCTACCCCCTAAAGGACATCTGTTGGGCTCATCCAACTTGGTCCGTGTGGCAGAGCACAGAGCCACACAGGAACCAACAGTGCAACCTGACGCACACAGAGAGGCAAGCCCGGTTCATATCAGAGCATTTCTTACAGGAGGGTGAGGTGAGAGGCTGCAGCAAAGCAAGCAAGAAGGTTCACCCATGCCACGGAACGCTGTTCAGCACTAAAAGGAAATGAGCTCTCCAGCCATGGAAAGATACCGAGGAAAACTTAAACTGTGTCTTTTGAGTGAAAAGCCAATCTGAAAAGACTGCATACTGCATGGTTCCAACCAAGTAACACTCTAGAAAAGGCAAAACTATTAGTGCTTGGCAGAAGTCGTGGGGGAGGGAGGGGCAGATAGGCAGAGCACAGAGGATTTTGAGGGCAGTGAAACCACTGTGTTACACTACAATGGTAGACACACGTTAACCTACATTTGTCAAAGCCCTTAGAATGTCCAACACCAAGAGCGAATCCTGACACGCAGTATCAACCTGTCACGCAGATTATGATCCGTCAATGGGGTTCACCAGTTGTAACAAAGGTGCCCTCTGTGGGGGATGCTGATGACAGGGGAGACTGTGGATGTGCGTGGACAGTGGGTATGTGGGAACTGTGCTTACTTGCTGCCCAGTTTTGCTGTGACCATAAAGACACTCTAAAAATATAAGGTCTGTGCAAAGAGAAATAAAAAGGATGAGGTGGTGCCACAGATGGCTGCTGGGCACCGAAGTCCGGGGAACTCCTATGGCAGAGTTTGGGGAGAGGATTATAGTGAGACAAGGTGGGCTTGGTCTGTTTAAGTGGTGATGGGGGAATCTGGGGTCCAATGGCCAGCTGGACATCACTTGCACGTGACAGAGTAGTGAGGTTACCAGGGGCCCCCACGCAGAGCTCTTACCTGCTAGACTTGACCCTAAGAAAAGTATTGTCCCCCAGATTTATTCTCCCTGCCACCTCAGCCTTAAACTTGAGGGCTACTCCTCTATACTAGCCCCTCAAGAACTTCTATCCCGAAATAATTCACATCAAGAACATAGAGAGAAGACTACCCACCTCCTCAGGAGATAAACCATCTAATTTTCTGTGCCAATGAAATACCCGTCAACTATAATGGAACAGCCCAGGGCTGCCACCAGGAGGAGTGGGCTTCCCATACGGGAAACATGCTGACCTCCTACAGACATGCACAAGGGCTCATTCCTCCAGCCCTCAAAGTCTGGGTACCCAGGTGCTGTTAGCCAACATGGTACCATAAAAGCAACAGGAAGAAGAATCAAGGCACAGTGGGATTTCATCAGCCTCTGGACAACTCAAACTAGGTATTACAAACAAGAACATGGGGCCCTTTAGGGGGACGGTTTCTCTAATCAAGAATATATTAGCTACTCAGGTATACATAATGAGGAAATCAGGGACATTTAATTTTTTTCTTACAAATAAGAATCTGTCATTTGGCTCTGATTAGTAGCTATTGAAGACCTCAAAATTCATCTTTTAAAAGTAATTTCGCTGCTCTAGTATCTTTTACTAGATGCAATCTGGTTTTCATGAATTGCCACCTAACACATTTTGTAAAAGGTTAAATCTCTCCTATCTTCTCTCAACTGGTCAAGGATTCTTCTCTACATACTCACTTATGTTCACTGCATTCAAAACCAAAATACCAAAATACTCCATGACAGTTCTTTTGTCACTGAAACTGCCTCCTCCTCTTAGAACATTTTGAAAATCAGTTCTCCTCAGTCATGTGTGTCCTTCCTGTCCCTGAACTGTCATTCCAGGTTCCCCCTTTCCCAGGCAGCCTTCCTTCCCACCTGGTTTCCCTACTCTTCCTGCCCTCTCAGTTTGCATGGGTCCCAGTGGGTTTCTCTGCATAACTTGGGAATTCATTATATCATACTGTATTCCTTCTAATACTGGTTCCTCTGGGTTCTACAACTCCAGCTGATACAGTACCCTCAATGGCCGGGCACAGAGACCGGCATTGAGTCACCCATGGCCAGTGGCACCCTCGTTCCCTTACACTTTGAATGTACATGGGCACTGTGGGTTCTCTAAGCCTCACCTCCCTCCTGTGACAGGCAGGAGAACCTCCATCACAAGCCAGCCTAAGGACCACATAAGCATAAGGCCAAGGGTAAAACACTGCCTGTAACATATACTGATTTTTTCTCCTCTGCATGTGTGATCACTGGGCTCTGGAACTAGAATAAAATCTCCGTATGAGCAAGATCAGATCTCACACCTTGCTTGTGTTCCTTCAAGACGTTTTCACGTGATAGAATGCCCAGGAGATGGTTTTCAAGTGATATTTTCAAGCTAATGGCAGTTATTTTCAGGGTACAGAATTTTAGAGCTTTTCTTTACAACCTCATGCGCTGTCTTCATACCTAAAGCTTTCTACCAGAAAACTCAGATAAAGGGAATAACGAACTCCTAAATACTCATCACTCCGCTTCAACAATTACCAACTCACAGTCACTCTCATTTCGTCCAGACCTCGTACTTCCCTGCACACATCTCCCTCCGGGGAGATCGTTTTGGAGCAGTACCAGCTATCGTACCATCTCAATATACCTGCTTCATAAAACCAGTGTTTTCAAATCTGAAAAATGCTTAATAAAGCCGTGTACCATTACAAAAAAGTTAAAACCCTATGCTTAACCAACACAGTTGCAGCCCTCTCATTCTCTCTGTCCCCAGGCACACCTCAAGAACACCTAAGACAGACCCAGCAGGCCTGCGTTCGATTCCCGGCAGCACCCTGTCTGGGTGACTGTAGGCAGGACACCCCGCACCTCCAGCCCCTAGACCTCTGCTGCCCAAGAGGAAATCAGGACCTGAAGGTCGGATGCTGCCAGCTCACCTGCACAGGCACAACCAGGAGTTCCTATACCGCTTTTCTATACCTTCTGTCACCCCCAAGTACCAGCTCCACCACCCAGAATAAAGGTGCCTCTCCCGCTCCTCGCCAAAAACAGAATCAGTATGTAGACAGTATTCAAACAGCTAAGTCTTCTCCAGGAAAACCTTTCCACATAGGACCCTTTTATTTAAAAAAGAAAAAAAAACTCATTCTATTATGTTTTTTTTCTTCCATCTCTCAAATAAAAAATGAAAAATACAAAGCAGTGTCCTGCTTGACTCTCTCCCCTGGTCTCTGCCCTTTAGGGAACAAGTAAAAGAAATTCTCGCGATCCCCCCTCCGTGCCCTTGGAGGAGACGAGCCAGCCCGCCCGCAGAAAGGAGCTGCTGGAAATCACTGATGGAGGTGGCTGGGGCCTTTGGGGAAGGGAGTACTCCTTAGAGGGTGCACTGCCGTCCCCTCTCAGGTACCTGTGAAATCACTTAAATTACTATGGACCAAATCCTAACTCAAACACAAAACCCCTCATCTAACTGTGCTATTTATCTACCTCACCGCAGACCTGGATTCTAGCTGTACTATCCGTTTGTAGCTCATCCAAGTCGAGACAGGTCATGAGTGCCAAGTCCACTGGTTTTTGAAGACAGAAGAAAAAGAATATAAAATACCTCATTAACCAACTTTCTATTATATTGTGAATTGTTAACATTTTGTATGTGCTGAGTGAAATAAAATTTTAAAATTAATATCACCTTTTTTAATGTGGCTACTTGTAAATTTAAAATTATATACGCGTCTCGGAGTTCTCTTGTGGCGTAGCAGGTTAAGGATCTGGTGACGTCACTGCAGTGGCTCGCATCGCTGCTGTGGCATGGGTTTGAGCCCTGGCCTGGGAACTTCCACATACCTCGAGGGTGGCCAAAGTTTTTTTAATTAAAAAAAATAAAATTACACGTCTGTCTCATCTCTCTAGTACAGTACTGCTCTAGATTCTAACTCCTTTTCACAACAGCAAAAATAAACCTATTTATTTCCTATCAACTCACTGTAACTGGTGTTACTTGAATACAAACCTAAAACTAAAATTAATTCACTTGGACTTCTCTTTCGAATTATTTTGTACACTTCCCCTAATGGTTCCTGCCAATTCGCATTAAGATTTAAATATTTAACTTAAGTGTTCCAGTAAGACAATCACAGCTACCTTGAGCATAAAATATCATGTAATCACCAGACAGACCCCATCAGACTGAGAGTCAAAACATTTAAATGCTGTGCTATTTAAAAAGCAATTCCCAACCCCTATTTTTTTTTTATCTCACAATCAGAATATAACATTTCTTCTGGCTGTTATGACCTTGAGTATTAGAATTTCATTCTACACAGCTGAGAAAATATTCAAACCCACATTTCTACTACAAGACAAAGGAGGGCTGGACATTCTCTGTAAACCAAGAGGAAAGCCACTTATCTGCCTCCTTTTGGTTTCCAATGGATGAAACAATAAACATCTGATTAAGCCGAGGGTTGAACACTGACTTTCTTTTTAAAGGAAAGTCAAATATTCCAACTGACCTCTGAAAGTCACTAAACTTTAAGGTGCTTCCCAGCTGTGTTTCCTTGTGATCAGCAGAGATCAGAATTAAGTTTGGTTAAAAAGAAACTGCATCAATATTGATGATTAAGTAAACCTCCATTGTCTAGCCCAGTGCTATCCCCAGGGTGGTCTGCCCGCACTAGTTTGTGACTGGTCTGCAATAACACAAGTACAGAAATTGAGAGTAAACATTTGGAAACTTTCATAGCAATCTGACAAAGTATTTACATTGGTTGAATGTAATAAAAATAAAAGCGCTTATATATTGCATGTCTTTTTTCAAATATTTCACTTTTATGGTATTTTTTATTGACATACAAAAGTAGGTCAGCCTAAAACAAATTATAAATTACACTACCATGGTTCCTTTCAACACTAAACCAACTCACTGGAATCCTCCATTTTTCTCATCATCTCATTCTACATTTGTAGGAGTTGGGAGGCAGAAAACAATCAAAGGAGGGGGGGGCTAAAACTACATTTTTAGGAGGGAAAAATCACCACTTAGGAGAGGGTGAGTAAAACGGAAGTATTTCCACGGCATAGCTAGGATCGGGTTCTATAATCATTTTACCTCTATAATTACAACACCATATTTCCTCAATTATAAAACATATTTCCTCAATTATAAAACTCCGTGGATTAGAAAACACATTGTGACATAATATGCAAGTGATGAGTCCTGACTGAACATTAAATTATACACAAACTGGAGTTCCCGTTGTGGCACAGAGGAAACGAACACGACTAGTATCCACGAGGATGAGGGTTCGATCCCTGGACTCGCTCAGTGCGTTAAGGATCCAGCATTGCTGTGAGCTGTGGTGTAGGATGCAGATGCGGCTTGGATCTGGCATTGCTGTGGCTGCGGTGTAGGCCGGTGGCTACAGCTTTAATTCGACCCCTAAGCCTGGGTACTGCCATATGCCATGGGTCCGGCCCTAAAAAGCAATAAATAAATAATTAATTTAAAAAACACAGATTAAAGTTCATGAGTGGAATGATTACATGTCAACCAAACAAAAATGTCCAGTGTTCATTAAACACACATGGAAATCAAGTACTGGTGTTTTTAATAAGCCTTCTAGGTTGAAAAGCTAAAAATTTCTAGGTGAGTAAGGGGCCTGTTAGTAAACACTAACCATATACAACATGTTCTGAGGGACAGAAAAACAAAGAGGCAGCCCCTGAAGAATTCACAATCAGGACAGCAAGACAGATGGTGCCCAAAATACCAAGGAGCAAAGAGCTAAGCAGATTAAGCATCAAATGATTCACACTGGCAGTCACTTCAATTACATCCGGTCTCAAAACTGCTTTCTTAGCCCTGCACTAGCCCACGGAGAGGCTCTTAAGAAGGTCAAGGACTGGGCAAGAGGTCAGGCATCATCACTCCAAGCCGTCACCAGTTGTTCATGCCCAGACAGCTGCTTCCCCTCTCAGCCTCTCATCTGTATAAAGGGTTAATAACACATATCTCTCAGGGTTACAGGAAGGGTGGGTTTTGATGCTAAAAAATTCAGGGATTTGGGCAAGTTATAGACTGAAGGCAAGGAGAAACCACAGCCCAGGGGAGGAGGGAGACACCTGGAAAAAGGAGGTCTTGGGGAAAGGCGGAGAGGGAACTTTCTCCATCCCAGAGCGCCCCTCACACTGGACACTGGCAGGGAGAGAGCAGGAAAGGTGGCACTTCAGGGACCTCTGCTCTCCACGCGGGATGGGACGGGTGTTCTCTATGAAAAGTGGGTACAGGCAGGAGTGACAGTGAGGGGACTCCAGTGAGGCGAGAACCTAGGTGGGTATGAACCAGGGGCCCTGAAAGGACATCACGTGGGAAGGGGCCGAGCAGAGGCCATGGATGCCAGCGTGTGTCGTCAGTTTCTAGTGGGGTCCCAGAGGAAGCCATGCAGCCTCCATTTTCCAAGGCTCAGAGCAAGGACATCGGGCACCAAGTCAAGGAGAAAGTGTCAGCAGAAGCCTAAGAGAGTGGAAGGGAAAGGAGGAGCTTTCAGTGGGGTCAAAGGGCAGAGAGTGGGGGTGCCACAAGGGTGCACAGAAATTGTCAAAAGGACCGCTACCTCTGGGAAAACCAACACCTGCCTCAGGGTGTAGTTATGGAAACTAGCAGGCATGGCCTTGACTGAGAGCCAGTCCAGAGTCAGCTGGGGTGTCACAGGCATGCCTGCAGGGGCCCTGCAGTTTCCAGTCCTGGAAGAGCCTGGGCAGGTGGGATGGCCCAGAAGCAGGGGTCAGCTCCTTGGGGGGCGGAGACGCCTCTGGGCAACGGGAGGGGGGGGGCAGAGCAGGAGGCGGCGACGGACCTGCAGGTGGCAGCAGGGCCTCAGATCCCTCTTCCAGACCTAGGGTGTGTGGGAGAGGGAACACGTCCCCAAGGACGCCCTCTAGGGCAACAGTGGCTAAGGAAAGTCTGGGGCCACAAGGGAGCCTGGAACAAAATGTTGGAAAGCAGCATTCTGGGCTGTTTTGTCACTCACAGGACACTTGCTCTCTAGGTACTCCATTTTTAAGTACTTCCAGACCTCTGGCTGCTACCACACATGCCTGCATTAAAAAGGGCAGCAGGGGAGTTCCTGTCGTGGCTCAGTGGTTAACTAATCCGACTAGGAACCATGAGGTTGCGGGTTTGATCCCTGGCCTTGCTCAGCGGGTTAAGGATCCAGCGTTGCCATGAGCTGTGGTGTAGGTTGCAGATGCGGCTTGGATCCCACGATGCTGTGGCTGTGGCTGTGGTGTAGGCCGGTGGCTACAGCTCCTGTTAGACCCCTAGCCTGGGAACCTCCATATGCTGCAGTGCAGCCCTAGGATAGACAAAAAGACAAAAAAAAAAAAAAGGTGCAGCAGAGAACAGGTTAAAAAGCCATCGTTTAAGGACAGAGGAGGGGAGGCTGACAGCAGCCCACCTAAGCGCGGATGTGTGCGGAGGAGCTGCCAGGAAACTCAAGGCACCTGCCAGCTGAGTGTTTCCCTTGAGGAAATGACTGTGCCCCGTGTCAAACCAGAGAACCCAGAAGGAAGAACTCACATAGGAAGGCAGGTACCTATTACATTCCCACCAGATCAGGCCCTGGGCGCAGCACCTCCACATATCAACACACGAGACACCAAGAGAATGAAAGAAAGATGGTTTCCGGTACCTGTCCTGCCCTTGATTAGACAAAGAGAAGTATCCCATAGACCACAGAGATCTGACAGACACATCAACCAAATGAAACAGGTTTTTGATATGAAGGCGTTTTAAGGTGTGATACTGGCTCACTAATTTTTGGAGACGCTAATTATGCTTAAGAAAAAAGCCCCAATCTTTTAGAGTTACATATTGAAACGCAGACAGATGAAATGCAATGCTGAGGATTGTTTTCAAACTAATCAAGTGAGGAGAGGAGGGGTTCCTGATGAAACAAAATGGGTTTAGTATTAATAATCACTGAAGTGGAGTGATGGCTACACGGGAGCTCGTACTGTTTTTCCACTTTGGCAGATGTTTCCAATTTCCAATTAAAACTAAAACTAAATAAATGAGAGGCAATACATGAAGGTACAGTATGTTGTTTGTAATCTAATTGTGTCAGTTTGATGCCAGTACTGCAACAAACTTGAAACTCTGCAAATGTGGTTAAATGATCCCAATGCCAAGGCTTTAAAGGTAGATGCACAGTTCCATAGGAATAGAGCCTCTTCTTTTTCTAAGGAAGCAAGACTAGCTGGCTGTATGTACACGTGGTCACGCTTGAGAAGATCCAGGAACTACATCTGCCCCAACAGTGTGTCACCTTGACATCTGAGTTTGGCACCATCCCCTACGATGACATGAAGCAAGTTTAGTTTGACTGATTCACAGGCGTGATGAGCAACAGACTCCTGTTATGCTTTGCTGCCCAGTTGAAGCATCAAGCAAGGGAAAGGTGCCAAAAGTCAGGCACCCTCCATGTGACTGGCATCCCCATCTTAAAGCCACCAGAGGAATGGCAACAAGCCGGGGAAGATACAGAATGCCTGCTCTGAAAGCTGACAGCTGACAATGTTGCTCTGATAATCGCCTATAGCCCTCACTTCCGTGAGACCCACGTAGTGACCGAATTGAGAAGAGCTGGACTGAGAGATGATACTCAAGAAATAAAAAGTCAAGGTTGAAAGGTCAAATCACCACACCTCCCTAGCCTACAACACACACACACACACACACACACCCTTACCTTTCCAGCACCAAATTTAGGACACCTTATTTGCTACCACTTTGCAAAGGACTTAAGTCAGTGGTTCTCAGCCTGGGGTGACTTTGCCCCCCACAGGACATTTAGCATTGTTTGGAGACCTGCTGAGTTGCCACAAGTAACTAGGAAGGGGGTGCTGCCAGCATCTGATGCTTAGAGGCCAAGGACACTGTTATACATGGTCCCATGTATAGGACAGCCCCACACAACAAAGAATGATCTGGCCTAAATGTCAACGGGCTCAAGTTGAGATGACCAGGATTAAGCAAGTACAATTTAGGGCTTAAGGAGGATTCAGGTTTGTTCAGAGAGAGAGAGGGAGGAAGGGAGACTCATCCTGTCTTTTACAAGTCCTATATGTATATAGTTTTGCCAATGTTCTTTAATCAGATGTGGTATTTGATGCCATGCCCTCTGGTGTAGCTCTTTTTTTGTCCACTAGCACAAGGGGGGGCCAGACACTCAAGAGACTATAACTGCCAAGACCAAATATTTGCTTTATTCCAACGGCCATGTTTACCCAAGATTATTCTGCCCTTGGTGAACTGGAAACCAACTGGCTGTTGACACACATGGAATAAAGCCAAGGAGAAGTCTGGCATCCTTTCCCATGGGTGGCAAAGCGGGAATATGGTTCAAGATACCAATCTCTCAAAACCACCTCATCTTTTGGATGGAACCACCCTTGAAACCCCTTTGGAAACAAGTACCTATAACAGGGCAATCCTGTGAACACGTGGAAAGTCTCGAGAAGAGGACAAAGAAGGGCAGTGACAAAAGGAAAACTACATGGACGCGGAAGGAAGAAGAAGAACAACTATTACCAAATAACTTAGCAGCACTTTGACCCGAAGAAAGCAGAAAGGAGAGCCAACTCACAGCTAATTACTGCTCCATTAACTGTAGTTTTTAAAGCCAGGAGAGACTATCTTTAGCACGACCGTTAACCCTGAAATAACACCCACACCAGACCTTCATAGTAACCAATCACAGACTCTCTTCTTGTCTGATTTCTACTATGTACATTCACACAGGTGGCCTACTTATATAATAGATACTTCTGGGAACAGAAATTCAGCTGCATCTGATCTGTACAATCACAAAATTTCTCTCATGTGCCACAGAGCTTCTCTCTCTCACTTATTTATTTATTTATTTATTTATTTTGCTTGCACAGCCATTCGTTTCTCTTTATCACAAAAATTCAACAGCGGTCGCAATTACAGCCCACCAAGTTCACCTGCTTACATGAGAAGCCAAGAGATTTCAGACAGGACTGTACCAACACCACATGTGAACTCCAGCTGCTATCCAGTCTCCAAAGTCTGGGTGCCAAGGAGATGGTGATCCTGACTTCCTGGGCGCTGATGCTTGGACTAATGCCTGTTCTGATGGGAATGTTCTCAATGCCCCTGCTTCTAGAAAGGAGCTGAGGTGCTAGACTCACCAGAGACGCCCTGACCCAAGTGTCCATGACTTTGGGGTATAGAGGCAGACCCTCTGGTTCTCTCAAAGAGAACTCACACCCAACCCCTACCCTGAAGGGGTCGAATAGTGCCCCACCCCAAGCTACGTCCCTGACTTAATCAAGGGAACCTGTGAATATGGTCTGATTTGGAAGACGCCTGCAGATACACATCTATATGTTGAGGATACTGAGAGGCAATCATCCTGGATTACACAGGTAGGCCCTAAATCCAATGAGAAGTGTCTTAAGAGAAGACACAGAAGACAGAGGTCCATGTGTGTGGAATGCGGCAGACACCAGGCAAGAATGCTCAGATCCACCAGAAGTGAAAAGAGGTCAGGAATTATTCTCCCTGGAGCCTTATCTTCGGTGGGAGCACGGCTCTGCCAACACCCTGATTTTGACTTAGGACCACCAGAACTGTCAGACAATAAATTTCTGCTGTAACAAATGAAGGGCAAGAAAATATGCTACTTTGCGAGAATGATTATTTTAAGCTGCAGGCAAGTAAGAACCAGCAAACACAGCGAGAGGCTTTCTCTGAACCCCCCTTTATCTGCCTCAAGCCACACCCTCCAAAAGCAACTCCGCTGTATAAATCCCCTCCCCTAGAGTTTCATCAACCAGGGAAGACTAACTCACCTCAGGACAAGAGACTCGAAGTTGACCACACACCTGGATAAACTGTGTTATCACACCTCCCACCCATTCTTCAGAAAGTCCATTTATCTTCCTTAAAAATCAGTTACTCACTCCAAAGAGGCTGACAGCCTCCCTCCCTTTTCCCTATTAAGATGATGTTTGAGCATGAATTCTAGCTCCACCTCTTGGAGGCACTCATTTTTACCGCATATCTATATATCTCATTATACACGATACACATGCCCCCAAACTTGTTTTTCTCTTCTTAGTCCTTTATTACAGGACTCAGCTAAGAACTCCAAAGGGTAGGGAAAAAATTATTTTTCCTCCCTTACATAAGTACATTGCGGTAATCAGTGAAGGCAGCCCTGGGAAGCTACTCCACGGTCCAACACTGGACCTGTCCAGCCTCAGCATCTCAGAATGGCCAGGTCAGGGGTCACCTGGGCATCCTGCAGGTGCTTCTTCCCACAGCCCCTGAAGAGTTCAGGAAGGTGGAGCTGGAGATACATCTCCAGCCCTGAGAGCCCAGGCCAAGGATTCCTCCACAGGATGAACTCTGGGGAATGGTCAAGCCCGTGATTCCGTCTGCCGTGGGCACAGCACCACTGTTAAGAAATAGCGGGAGAAAAGCCCCAACAGCCTCGAGGGCCCTCTGACATGGGGCTGTCAGCAACCACCTTTGCTGATACTTCCTGCAGACTTTCCGCTGGCCACACCACTGTGACCTCAACAACATTAGGAGATAACTATTTATTCTAAATTTGATTTTATTATTCTCTGCCCTTTCTTTAAATTGCCTTCTCTTACATAAACAGGCCTGAGGAGTATCATTTAGTGGTGTTTCTTAGAAGACACTGCCCCTCTCGGCATGCCTCCGGAGCAAGCTGAAGCAGAGGGGGCTTGAGCAGCGTGCCCCTAGGTGGCGGACTAGTTGGTGGAGGAGCCAGAACCGTAACTTAGAGCAGACTCCAGAGCCTCTGCCTTCAGCCTCAGCCCACACTTGGCTCTGCCTCATTTGGGGCCAGGAGGTTTGAACCCTCCATCCACGGCTCCCCACCAGGCCCCACACCTCAGCCCCACTGCCCAAGCCTCTCTCCCTTGACCCCAATACCTAATGGAATTCAACAATCATTAGATACACAAAAAATGCTCATGCCCTGTATCAGGGGCTCAGGGAACTCAGTCCGAACAGGAACAGTGACATTTAAGTGAATAGTTACGTCGTGATCACTACAGGGGATAAGAGAAGAGGGGAGTTCCAGAAGTTCTGAGTCATCCGTGTCATCTTCACCTACAAACTGGCTCCAGCTCCTGCTGAAGTTAACGACCCCCATTCAAGCAAGGTTCTGTCATTGTCAGAAACGCCGCTGCGCTGGGGACGGCCGCACTAGCTAACTGCTCCAGCTCCAGCCTCTTTCTGCTCAAATCCCCCCTCTGCAAGGTTCCGCGTATCTCTGGGACACATACCTCCTCAGTCAGTGCTTTCTTTTAGCCAAGTACCCTCACAGTGCATTTCAGATGCCTTAGAAATGCCCAGTCCCTGAACCAGCCATCACAGTGACGGCGATCTGTCGTCACAGAATAACCCTACATGCAGCAGTGCTCTCAGAGATCAAGACTCCAAACATTCATCCTTTACGCCTATAAGAAACTTGGAAACAGTCTCACAACCCCAAAGAAGGGTCTAGGTTAACAGGGTTTCATTTTCTCAACTAGCTATGAATTACATAGCTGAAAAAAATACTGCTTATCGCCTTGAGAAAAATGCTTACCCTATAGTACATGAGTATTACACATATAACTTAATTGTACATAGAGCTTCATCACAACTGTGGTCACTCAAGAAATAAACCCACCCACCCAGACTGCGGAGAAGAAACCTGACAGGAAATCCATCAAAATATAAATTTTTTTTCCTGAGAGGTGGAGCTATGAGTGTTTCTTTCCCTTTTACTTTTTACTTTTGCTGTCTAATTTCTACAATGACCATGCATTACAACTGAGAGTAGAGGAGAAAAACGAACTTCATATTTAGAAAAAAAAGATGAAGGTCCCCATAGCTCTACGGCCAGAGTTGTTCACAATGACACAGGGGACCCTTCACGAGTGGGTGCCGCTTGTCTCAGCCTGCACGGCCCCGGCCCTCCAGCTCGCGCACCTGACCTTCCGGGCACATCTAATTACTCCACGTTCCCGGCATCGGCATCGCGCCCTGTGCCGTGTGTGCCTCTTCCATGCTCTCTCCCACTGGGATGCGGGTTCCAAGAGGGCCTGGGGTTTTATCTTGGAGCCACTCCCGAAACCCCAGCGCCCAGTGAAGGCTCCAGCACACGCCAGAGTTCAGCGGCCGTTTGCCAAAGGAGTAAGAAGCACTGAAGAGCTGCTCACAGCCGCCTCCTCCCGCACTTTTCCCTGAGCACCAGCCGCTCCTGGGCCTTCATGCCTCGCTAGGAGTGACCCATTGGCACCTGTCTTCACAGAACAGCACACATACCTGGTCCAACAGGACATCTGTCAAGCTGCATTTTAGTTATTTCTTTCCCACGTGAGCAGCGGCCAACCAGACGGACCAGGCACTTTCAAGCCTGAGCCTTGTCAGGTATCGCGTCCCTTTCCCTCACAGCGACACTAGAGGAGGCTGTTCTCCTCCTCCTCCTCCTGGCACAGATGAGGAAACGGAGGCTTGAAGTTGTTACGTCACACACTCACTCCCACGGCTAGGAAACAGCGCGGCTGCCCGACTCCGGGTCCAAGCCTTGAGTACGCCAGAGCCCGGGGCCAGGTTCAAGGTCTCTCTTCTGCAGTGGACTACAAACTTCTTGTGGGCAGGAAGTACATTGTGCTACTTGTTGAAAGTGCGCCAACACTGCTACACATAGCAGACATTCCCGTATTTGATTTTAACCACAGGAGGGAGGATTTAACGTGAATTAGATTGACTCACCACGCGAGAAGACCCCAGCCCTACACAAGGGGAAGTTTAAAGGGTCTGCCTAGCAAAGCAAGGGTGATCAAAACAGGTACAAGTAAATTCAGATTAATACACAGCTATGTAAGGAATTTAAGGGTGCAAATGATGCCAGACGTGCCCCTCTGGCAATCCAGAGGCACTTAATCAAGAAGTGGTATGTTAACTGTTGCTCTTAAATATCCATTACCATAGCTCCCCTAAAACCCTCTATTGGGTAATAATGTCCTAAATTTGGGTCACAGGTTCTATTTCAAAAAGCTCTCTTAGGCACATCATCAGTCCACTGAGTGCAATTTATTATGTACTTTAATGTTTTAAAATTTTGCCTGTAATTCTAAGCTAGGTGACTTTCCACTTTGCCAAACCAATGTGATTTTTTACTGTACTGAAAGAATATTGTGGACTCTTCTCAAAATGCTATTTCTGAACTTTATTCACTCCTGGCAAGTCAAAGGGAAGTTCGTGCCCTGAGTGTTAGCTGGGACATCACACAGCATGCACAACAACCGCAGTGTCTTAACACTTATTAGCAGCTTGTCTGGGACTGCTGCTGGTGAATCTCTAGCAACTAGACACGCACAAATTAGCAGGTCCTACACGCACCTCTGCTCCATGGGGCTAATTGCACAGGCGGCAAGAGAATATTTATAAGGATTTCTGAGTTCACGTTCATTTATGTCATTAAGGAAAATGCAGCATCTTGCAAAGCATCAGAAAACTGATGTGCTCAAGAAAAATGCAAAAGTGTGATTCTGCAGGAAAATCTCCAAGTTATATAATCCAGGAAGGGGGCGAAACCTAGCAAAACCTGAAGTGGTCACAGAACTTTCTCATCCAGGCCTGAAATCTTTGTAGATTAAAATGAGCACTGCCATGATCATGGGAAAATGCCAATCTGATGGTCTCTGCCTGACCAGCCTCTCAGCCCCATAATAAAGCCCCAAAGAAGGGCAGCCTGATCCCCACCAGAATGTGTCTTCCATCAAGTCTACCAGAGTCTGACTTATGGGGAACACGGCACCAGACAAGCCTCTGAAAGCCCAGGGCGCAGCCACCATTGTGCCTCATGTAAGGCGTGTGGCTACATTTCTGAGACCTGCAGCCTCCCTTCCTCACCTGCGAAACAGGACCAACCTGTTCACAGCCCCAACTTTTGACCGTTTTAGGACATGTGCACTCATTTTCAAAGTTAAAACACCACCATGGAGGATATCAAACTGGTTTTTTTTTTTTTTTAAATGAAATGCCTCATATGAACTAATTTATTGGCTCAACGAATAGGAATTGCATGCACGGCACTGGCCCAGACAGGAACCCACAAAGGAGTAAGGCTAGGCCTCAGCGTGGAACTGTGCTCGCAAACCCACAAATGACTACAATATAATGTGATGTGCACTGGCGGGGGGGGGCTTCCATGCAAAGTGTCCGGAAGAGATACTGCTGGGAGCGGGGGCGCCCAAAGGAATTGCAGAAGGGGCTTCCCACAGGAGGCAGAGCTGACTCTGGAAAATGTCAGCACAGCTAACACTGGAGAGGGGCCTTGGCAACTGAGCATCGTGTACAGGGTGTGGCGGGAGAGCCATGAGGTCTTAGAAGAATGAGAACTTTTCAGCAAGGCTGGATAAGGAGGGGGCAAGGAAGCGGCAGCCAGAGGTGGGCACCACCTGCAGGACACCATTGCACCCCACTATTCCGATGTAATCACAACCCACAGACGGCAAGACTCTGGTTGCAGCAACCCCTCGCCACAGTTACTGCACTTCTCGCACGTGGAGGTTAAAGAAGGAAGAAGGTAGCAAGACACGTGGCTAAGAACAAACCAAACTGGTTAGAGGAAAACATTTCTAAGATCATATCCACCATGAGGTACCACCTTACACCAGCCAGAATGGCCATCATCAAAAAGTCTATAAACAAAAAGTGCTGGAGAGGGTGTGGAGGAAAAGGGGACCCTATTACTCTTGGTGAGAATGTAAACTGGTGCAACCACTGTGAAAAACAGTATGGAGATTTCTCAGAAAACTAAAACTAGAATTACCATTTGATCCAGCCATCCCACTCCTGGGCATCTATCCAGAGAAAACCATGACTTGACACATGTACTCCAGTGTTCATTGCAGCACTCTATACAATAGCCAAGACATGAAAACAACCAAATGCCCATGACAGATGAGTGGCTGAAGATGTGGTACATATACACAGTGGAATACTACTCAGCCATTACAAGGAAAGAAATAATAGCATTTGCATCAAGATGGACAGACCTAAAAATGATCATGCTAAGTGAAGTCAGTCAGACGGTGAGGCACCAGCATCAAATACTATCACTTACATGTGGAATCTAAAAAAAGGACACAATGAACTTCTTTGCACAACAGACACTGACTCACAGACTCTGAAAAACTTATGGTTTCCAAATGAGACAGGTTGAGGGGTGGGGGGGATACAATGGGGGTTTGGGATGGAAATGCTATAAAATTTGGTTGTGATGATCGCTGTACAACTATAAATATAATAAAATTCATTGAGTAATAAAAAAAGAAAAAGAAAAAAAAAAGATCATAAGTAGTCAGGAGTTCCAGCCATGGCCCAGTGGGTCAAGAATCTGACTGCTGTGGCTCAGCTCACACAGAGGCAGAGGTGTGGGTTTGATCCCCGACCTGACAGAGTGGGTTAAAGGATCTGGTGTTGCTGCAGCTGTGGCATAGGTTGCAGCTGTGGCTTTGATTTAATCCCTGGCTCAGCAACTTCCATGTGCCACGGGTGTGGCCGCAAAATGGAAAAGGAAAATAAAAAGATCATAAGCACTCAAGGCTATAAGAGAAAGCTATTTATCTGATACGGGGCATAAATTGGCTCTAGAGAAAAATTAAATTAGAATTATATATTTAGTTTAAAAGGAGAGAATTTCTCCCAAACCATCCAAGTGTACCTATTATGCCCTGGGCATCAGGAATTTGAAGATGAATAAGACACCGTCCTTGGCATTTCACACAGACCAGGAGGGATAAGTAGTGGGTACCTTCTCAAGGGAGAGGATGCTTAAATCTGCAGATTGAGAAGAAAGGAGAGGAAAGCAGGGAAGGGCTGGGTGGAATACTACAAGCAACAGAGTTCCTGAGAAGGACAGGAACCTGGGACATCAGGGAAACCTCAAAGGGATTCAGAAAGGCCAAGCCCAGTGTGTGAGGAAGAATATTCGGGAAGAAGATGAGGCAGGAGTGGTGATGAAGACTGAGGACAGCAGCAGGCCACCGATCGGACGTGAACACAGAGAATGAAGCCCTTTGACAACAAACAAGACTTTCCATTTCAGCTTCTTCCTCTGCCCCATACAAAGTGTTTGGCTCACTGGTGCTTCAAAATGTAGGCAACTGTTCCTGGAATGTCAGATCCTGCGTGTACTTTCTGTGGAATAATGCAGGAGAACGGGGTGGGGCCCAGCCCCAGGACTCCCGGGAGGTCTTAGACGTGAGGTGAACACACCTGTAAATGGTCCCCAGGCAGAGACCCTAAGGAAGGCCTCGGAGTGATTCCACAGAAGGCTCTGGCTTCTCTGGTGAAAGCATTAACAGTTAGGAAAGGGCTTAAGGAAATGCAGGCACACCCGCTGAGGAGGGGCCCGGTGGGGTGTGTCACATTCCTTTGAAAACAGGGCCCCTGCTGTAATTTGTGTAATCAGACCAGAGATTGGACTGCAGAACTCTGCTTCCCATTTACTAGAGTATCGCACTCCTGCCCAGGAAACCCCACCCAGGCTTTTGTTTGGAATTCTTTTTCCTTGATTAGGTGTAAGCCCTATTATTCCCGCCACTCCAAAATAACACACGGGTCTGATGAAGCCGAGATGCACAGCGCAGTCAGAAACCAACCTCTGTGAATCAGGCAAGCTAGCTGTTTTCTTCTCTGTCGTTTTAGAACGATGATTTCTTTTTCATTCCCTGCTCTGTAGAAGAAGGGGAAAAGCAGGGACATTCTATACAAATGGAAAGGCGCATGATTTTTCCTCTCTGGGAAGAGCCATCCAAGCCCAGGGGAGCTCTCCTGGGCTGCAGGCTGCACACACATGCTCTCACTGCCTCCCAGCCCCAGGGCAGGCTCAGCTAGTGCCAGAGGGTGAAGGAAGCCACAAAGCGCTGTTTCTGCCTAGAACCTCTGGATCTCTGCAAATGCTTCTGGGGCAGAGCTGTCCCTCGCTCTCTGCCTCCTGGCAGGAATGGCAGTGCTGCACTGGGTTGCCATTCTGCCTTCATTATGCAATTCAGCTGGGATCCAACCCCCCAAACGAGGCCTGAGGAGCAGAGTGGGGAGTCATGAGCCAGCTGGAAGACATATTCCAGAAAAAATGGATATTTCTTAAAAGGAAAGATAGAGGGTATAGGTAAAATTCATTAGAACTGGCAAAAAGAATAAATCACTTCATTATTTAGCAAATACTTGTGCAACATTAGACACAGGTTCTGTGATGCATCCTGCCCCAAGCACCCTGGGACCTGCCTCCCCTTCTCACCTTCCCCTCTCCCAAAGCTGTCTGGGCCTGGATGGAGCTCTGACCCTAAAGCAGCTAATCCTCAGGCCTGGGACCTAATGTTCATGTGACCTGCTCTAATAAGCCAGTTTTGGCTGAGATTCAGCCCAGGAAGTCTGAGCCTTTATATTTGATGGAACCCTAGCAGGGAGGTTGGAAGGCTGAAAGATCAGGAAGTCAGAAAGGCTGGGGCTGGACCTTACAAGTTCAAGTACATAACAAGAAGATCAAGGACGCCCCAAGATAGAACCCGAGTCGCGGGAGCCCAGAAGAGCATCACAAGTGTCTCAGTTCAGTTCCCAAGCTCCAGGAGTCCCAAATTTCCCATCCTGTGATACCCAAGATGACATCCAGAAACCTTCCCTATTTACCAAACTGGTATAAATGGGTTTCTACCACAATCAAAGACCCTTGCCTGAAATAATCACCCCGTGTGCCCAGGGCTATCTCAGAGCTGGTGTAGCAAATGAAACCTCTTACTAGGTAACGGTGGAACATGGCAGCACGGCTGCAAGAAAGTCCTAGTGATACAATACACACAACCTGGTGAAAGAATGGAGAGCAGGGCCCTGTGAGGCTCCTGGACACACAAGCCTTTCTGTGCCCCCCATTTCCTGTTTTGAGGGAATAAGCTTCAGCCTCCACGACCTTCCCTGAGTTCCAAAGAGCAGCTGCTAATCAGGGAAGGGAGAGGATGCAACGACCAAAGAGGAGCAGTCAAGTGACAATGGTGAAGCCTTTGGGCAGTGTCCTCATTCCTCCTTAAGGAATGTACATAACAATATCAGAGTCTTTCTGCAGAACTAAAACCCCCAACAAATCACAGAACCACTTGGTGGAGCAGTCTTCATTCTGGGAAGAAGCAGGACCATCAGAACCTGGGGGGGGGGGGGGGGGTCACTAAACACCAGCTCTGAAAGACAATACAAGCTTGCCTCTACCCTGATCCTTATCTGTAGGCCTATTTTCCACTCCCCAAACTACAAAACCACCTCTGAATCCCTTCCGAGGGGGCCATAGTCTTTAAGGCATTAACCTGCTGTGACCCCCTTTGCCTGGCAAAACAATAAAGCTACTTTTTCTCCTTCACCCAAAACTCTGTCTCCATGTTTCTCTTTGGCCACGCAGACGGGGCAGAGGTTCGGCAGCAAGCACAGCTCACTTTGGGCCAGATGTGCCAGGGAATGCTTTTTAGAAGAGAAAGGACTGCAGTTTGCCCAGGAAGATCAGGAAGGGTGTAGCTGAACAATGAGGACAAAGTTGATAATCCCTCTGAGAAACAAGACTTCATTCTAATTCCTCTGGGCTGAGCCCACATCCGCTGGCCTCAGTTACTAGATTGCAGCCCACGCAGAACTGGGAGAGGTCCTGCTGGCAAGCTCTCCTGCTTCAATTTTTGGTGATCCTAGTCAAACAGAGCAATCCCGGGTGTAGGCTACTTAGTGCTCTTTTCTTAATAACTGGCCTGCATGTTGAAAAGAAGCCCATCAGTCTGCTGAGGAATCCTGCCTCTGAACTTTTCCTGGCCTGTGTTCTAGTTCCCGTCACGTGCAGAAGGGGAAGGCAATGAGCACCCACAGCAGTCCAAGTGGAGTCGGGAGCTACATCCCGCATCTGTGATAGGTATTCAGGGAAGAGAAGAGATGAGATGGAAAGCAAATAAAGGTCCTTAAGAAGTTTTTCGTTTATCAGTAAATAATAGATGTGATAGGGATGGAGTAGGCACAGGTGATTATAGAAGTCCCGATAAAGGACCATAAAGAGGGAAACTTAGGGGACACTGGGAGATCACTGTAAGTTAATAAATTCCTCACAAAAGCCATCAGCATCAGGCAGGTTTGCTTGGTGAGTGGAGGCATGAGAATTGCCTCAGGTCACTGGGCGGTGGATGGGATTCATACTCAGACCAAGGGCAAGAGTTTGAGGACCAGCCTTCTGCAGATTTGAATATACACCTCACCAGATACTAAGGAGGAGCTACTACTCCTGGAAAGGAGGAGGCGGGCCTTTCCAACCCCCACTCCCCTTGGAGGATAAAACTGTAGCCCACCGGGTCCTCAGGGCAGAGCTCCTATACACTGTGAATTCACTGGAGGAGAACCAACTAGGAGCACTTCAATGAGTCAGGAACGGTCTATATCTGTGGCATATTCCACATCACTACCATGTCCTTTGGGAAACCACCAGTGTCTGAAACAGTTCCCTTGATTACGGCCACTTTGATATTTTTCCTAAAAAGACAACTAAACGAGAAATGTATGGAAGTTAGCAAATGGTGAACGGCAAGTAATGTTCCATTAAAATGAGGACGACGACAAGGATCTGCTATTTCCAGTCAACATTTTACTTCACTCTCTAACCAACGCAGAGAAATGAAAATAAAGTATTAGGAAGGAGGCAGGCCTTCTTCAATTTCTGCTAATGAAAGGCCTGTCTCCCTAGAATCTAGTCAATTATAGATGGTCAGATAAACTAACTATTTAGAAAATGTCATTTTTTAAAATTCCACTCACGGTATCAAGAGTAGACAGAAGGGAGAGAGGAAAAAAAGAAAAAACTTTGAAATAAACCTAACTGTAAACACACCAAGTCAATCTTACTTTGAATTTTAGCAAAGGACATAGAGAAAGACACACATAATGGAGAGAATTACAACCTCCCAGATGGGAGGATGCACTATTGTTAGACAGCAATTATCCCTCCACCAGTTTAGAAAATTAGTGTGATCCTGCGGACAATGCAACAGGGTATGCTGATTTGAAAGTGTAACTACAAGAAAAGAAGCTTCAGAAGGACTCAACTGTGTTTTTGAAAAATAATGAAGAGAAACCTATCGTGACAAAATGAAACACAATATAAATAAAGCTTGAGTAACTAAAACAACGTGCTATCATCCCACAAATATGTCCTTAAACAGTACAGAGGATACAAAAACCAATTATATAGATATCAAGGAGACACAAACCCATCATTTAAGTAAAAAGAGCAAACTATCTGACACATCATGTTGGGGAAATAAATAGTCACATAAACAAAAACTAAGTTACAAGTATACCACTGTCAGACACAAAAATTTCAGGTAGATAAGTATAGGTGTAAAAATTATAAAACTAGGAAAAAAAAGAATCTCATGTATATCTACAAAGCCTGGAAGACAAAGAAAACTCACAGATGTGGCAACAATACTGTTAAACCTTCCATATTTTATAAACAAAGCCAAAGACATGCCATAAAGACACATTATTTACAAAGAATTTTTTTGAGGGGGAAAATACAAGTTGATCTATTTCTTTTTATTCTCAAACTTCTTCTAATGTTTAAATATTCCCTAATAGAGAGCATTTAAATATATATATATATATATATATATATATGGTTAAACTTTTTTAACCAAAAGAAAAAAATATATATATATATAAAGGAACACTTCAAGTAAGTCCTTTCACAAGTATTCACTAATTAAAATTAGTAGAGTAGAAAAAAAAATTGCTGACTATTCGTCAGGAATAAAAATAAAAGAACCATGGACAATAACCTGAAATATTTTCCTTTAAACATTCTCCTTAGTGCCTCTCCCAAGATGTTCTAGAAGAGAAAATATGCACTTCGTTGGGTGTGCCTCTAGGTCTCTGATGATTATCTAAATACCTGCAATCATCCCATAAATACACTAAGACTCTCACAGGGAAGAGACCTCATAATTCCTAAGCTATGTGAAGGAGGTTCTTTTTTTTCTCTTTAAATGGGACAGATTTTACAAAACTCAAAAAATTTTGTGGTTTTTTTTTTTTATCATAGCAAATGCATTGTACGAAGAAAAAACTTTTTGTAAATTCATGTCTCTGCCAAACCCTCAAATTTTCTCCCCATCTACAAGGAGACCTACTGGAGTCGTGCTAGAGTGCTGAATTTGGGATCAAGGTGCAAAGTTACCACATAACTGACACTGCAAATTAGAATCTTCTAGGCCTCTTCTACTATGAAGTGAAGAAATTCCACTCAGCCTGTAGCATGATCCCAACTTTTCCATTCTTTCCAAAAAATGGTTCTTCTCGGTAAAGCCAGACTCCATCTTTTTCTGAAGAGTTAACAGGTAACCCTAACTCCTGTCCCATCATCCTAGAAATAGCATATGTCGCTTATTCCAAAAGTCTGCAATTCTGGGTTTTTCCATCCATCAATGCTAGTAATGTTTAGTCTTTCTTTCTGAGGAGCCTTTTTACTTTTCTTTCTGAGGAGCCTAAGTGAAAACTCTTTCTGATAGAAGGAGGGCTGAAAAGTCCATCAAAATTCCTTACCTAGTATCAACAGCTGGTACCAAAAGGTCTCAGTTCCTCGCCCCAGATTACAGAGATCTCATCTACAGGGCTTCCAGTCACCCCAGGTAGTCCCTGTGGGCATGAAACTCACAAGTGGGCATCAGCCATCCCTTCGATACCCTCTTCTGTCCAGTCATGGCGAGGCGAAGGGCCAGAGGATCACTTTGACACGGAAGTGTTCTCACACTGTAATCATTCCACAAACATCTATGTGCTAACTTACATTAAGCATCTTGACTGATCCTGGACAATGTTTACTCACTGGCATCCACTGATTTAAGTACTTTTCTATCAGGAAATTCAATTCTTTGAAATCTCCCATCAATCCTCGTGAGAGAAAATAATTAAATTCCCTGAATGAATCTGTGCTGTGTTCTGTAGCTTAGGTTACCGGCAAAAAAATAAATAAAAATTAGATTAAAAGATATTTATCACAAGCTAATCACTTAGCGCAAAAATTAAACAATAACTGTTAAACAGAACTGTCATTTATGTAATTTTTCCCGACAACTTGAGTATTTCATAAATAACAAGGAAGCATCTTTTTCCACCTAAATTATATGAAGTAAGAAAGCATAACACAAGGTGGACAAATATTCAGTCCCTTCCACATTATATTATGGCTTTAAAATGCATTTATTTTTATGTGCATTTTATTAAAAGACTTGAAACGACACATAACCCTCTTGAGGAAGAGGTGGGAAAAGATGAGAAGGAGGGAGGGTTTTATAGCTTACTTTCTAAATACCTGCTTTATTTGAATTCACTAACACATACCAATTTTTGTCATTTTAATAATATGAAAAATGCACAATAATGCTGGTGACGATGCATTGAAAATGGCACTGCAGTAAGTTGCTTGTGGCATTATAAATTGGTACAATCTTTTCACATGGTATGTAATGGCTTGAAATATTTATATCCAGTGAGCTGCAGTTATTTCTTTTACACGTTTTCCATAATGTGGCTATAATAATTTTTATAAAGAAAAGCAGTATAACTTAATATATATACCACATTCGATCTTTAAAATCTAGGCTTTTGAAATGTATACTAGAAAAATAAGAGTAGAGTAGATTCTTGGTATTCACAGTAGTTATATTCTACAGAGTCACAACAATGAATTAGTCAATACTCAACTATTGCTCCCAGGAGAAATCCAGGGTTAGGTTCTCGTTAGGCTCTGGTCACAGCAGTTTCCCAACTCAGCAATACAGAACCCAGTGTTATGTGTGTTTCTGTTCTAAGACAGACAAACAGATGGATAGATGATTGACACTGAACTCTTAGCAAACAGCACTATAACTCACACCCGAACAAAGCTTATCTAAAACACCCTTATTTTCTCCATCAGGTACATTACAGCCGTCTTACACTTAAAACACTACAGCACTTCAACACTACACTTAGAGGCCATTTTCAACAGCAAAATCACCGAACAAAAAGCACAAAAATCTGAAAAACACAGCACTAAATAGACCATGAAAAGGATACTTGTTTACAGTCTGAGAGCTGAAACAAGAAGGCAAAGCATCACCTTCTTTGACCTCAGCTGGGAACAGACACATCAGGTGACTCAAGATTTTTTTGCCTCTCTGCACATGGGTGTGTCCAAGTCCGACTGTAAAAGTGCCAGGAGTATTGCTGCTAAGGTTACAAATAAATTTTAGCAAGCACACAAATTTACAATTTTGGAATGTGTATATAATGTGAATCAACTGTCCATCTTTGCCTTTATTAGGCAGAACAAAATTCTCAAAAGACAGGTGGACAGAAGAGTCGAAGAGAGAGCCATAAAAAGCCTTCTTGTCTCTGCTGCCTCAGCGGTTCTCAACCAGGTGTGATTTTGCTCCCAGGGGACACGAGGCAATGTCTGGAGACAGATGTGGATTATCATGATTGGGTCTGGCTGGCAGAGGCCAGAGATGCTACAAAACATCTAAGAAGGCACCAGATATCTTCCAACAACAGGATTATCTGGCCTAAATTGTCGATAGTGCTAAGACTGAGAAATCCTGTGCTAAGTGATCTACGGTCAACCTTTTTTAAGTGCATCTTTACACCTTCTACCAATGTACATTTTAATGCCTAAAACAATAAACAATTAAATGTCAAAGACAAGAAGCCCTCCTACTTTATTAGTGGCCCTTTCTTTATTTTCAAACTTCACTGATAAATTTTTACTAAATGCAACTGAAAACACAAAGCAGCTACAAGCCATTGCATAGTGCTACTTTTCCCATCATTTCCACTTGTAGAGGTGAATGGCTCCAACAATAATGTAAAACACGATGCCAGCCTCAAATTCAGTTTCTGTTTTAACACCAGGTAAGCAAAAATCATCACTGCACAGGAAATAATAAAGCATAATCTGCAGTACACTGTCCATGAGATGGACAGCTCACACTTAGCAGCTTTCAGAGTAAGCCATGAAACTTTGAGAAGGGTTTTTTAGCTACCCTGTCTGAGGGAGAAAATTTTAAAATGTCTTATTAAATCTTGGTAATTCTAGGAAGTTCCCTGGTAGCCTAGCAGTTAAGGATCCAGCATTGTCATTGTTGCGTGAGTAAAGTCTCTGATCCGGGAACTTCTGCATGCCTTGTGCATGGCCAAAAGAAAGAAAGGAAAAAAAAATAGTCTTAATGATTCTAGGAAAGAAGCTCAATTTAAGTACCCTCCCCAAATATCCTTACTACATAGTGCCCCCCATGTGAGTTTGGTATTACGTATTTATGCAGTCTTGAATCAATCATTTTATAAAATAATCAATCAAGCAATTTGTAGAGGGGCCTCCAATATCACTCAAGAAATCACTGTACT
>PVHT020003428.1:622437-632510 GCA_004024745.2 Catagonus wagneri | reverse complement strand
AAGAAATCACTGTACTAAACATAACAAGGATAAATACTTCCCAACTGAGAGCCACTCTGTCTAGTAGACAAAGAACTGTACCTAGAGTTTGGAACTTGAATTCTTGGCTGCGTGACTTTAGTAATTCAAGTGTTTTTATTCTGGAAAGATGTTTTAGCTCAAGCGTACAAAAATAAGGCCCAAGTGTTATTTCCTGCCTACGTATGCTCTACTGGAGATTATCTGTGCTGCTGCCAAATGCTTATAGCTTCCTACAGGGTCCTGCTGACCACTCAGACCTAGAAACCCTCCTCCTTCAGCGACCTCTCTGGCCACCGTCTCAGGCTCCTGCCCTTCCTCCACCGCAGCCTGCATCTGCAGCCCCACACCCACACACCGCACTTCAGACCACCAGGATCAGCACCACCCAAGAAGCTGGAGATTAAAACGGGATTCCCAGACCACATTCCTGACACACTGATTAGAACCTTGGATGGAAGAGTTAGGAATCTGTATGTCCACTCCACCCCCCACTTATTTAAGAACTATAGCCCAGCCAGAGAATAACACCTGTGGCTTCTGGAAAATGCTACCATTACACCTTTGATTTATCACCATTCCCACTGCCTGACTCAAACCTCTAAACACATTTTTCAGCATCCTAGTTGAACTAGGAAACGTCATCATCTCTCGTTGACATGACCAGATGAGAGAAATGCCGCTTTCTAAATTTTCATATGCTACATATAATATCCACCACATAAAATCAGAATTGTGCATTTATTGGTTTCCACAACCCGATTGGGAGCTCAAGCACAGGGACCATGTGCCATACCCGGGCTCATCCCCAGTGACAAGCACAGTGTCTGGAACATAGCAGTTACTCATTTATTGGATAAATGGATGGCTAGAAGAATTTGCTGGATAGACAGATGGATGGCCTGGCTCTTAATGGCACTATTGAACTCAGCAATTCTACCTAATTTATGACTAAGGTTAATGTGAAAAAAATAGAAGACTCAACTGAGTAACCTCCAACAGAGGAATTTTGAATGGGCCATCCCTCAGGGAACCCCACGGGAAAGAGAAGGAGTCCTCCCAGAGCCATTCAGACCCGGCACTCTGTAGGGCCTTCAGCATGAGTCCGCTACTTGACTGAGCACGTGCGGTCCTAGTAAGGAGAAAAAAGGGATGATGACATTGAGAAGGGAAACTGGTCACCAAAGAACTTTTCTGAGCATGAGCAGATCACAGTTAAGATCAAGGTTAAACATTCTTATTATCAAAGATGAAGACAAATACTGTAATTAGCCCAAACGGATCAGTCCACCAGGATGAGGTCTAGACTCACTCAAGCTCATTTACCCCAGGATTCAAAGCTGCCCATAACTTACAGCTGGAATGGACATTTTTTCATTGTTAATCCATCCTTCTAAGCACCTATTCCTTTCCACCTTCCCAGTTTTTCCTTTCCTAGCAGCCACAGGGTTTAGACGCTATTGGCCCCAAAGTGATCCCCAGAGGCTGTCCCGTACTGGCATAAGCCAATCAGCACCATCTCGTGCCCATTCTGACTAACTGTGGGATGAGCAGAAACTCAGGCCTAGGTACAGTCATTCCCCTGGCTGCCTTGATGGTTATGACTGGTCTAGTCAGAACAAAACTCAGGTCTTTTATTTGCTGATTATGGATGTGAACAAAGAAGCATACAGCCTGGCTGCTGGCATCCGTCTTGTGAACATGAGGAAATCTAAGGAAATCTCAAGAACGTCTGCCACTTGAGAAATCTCAAGAACCATGTCTTAGGGCCTCTCCCCTACCCTAAGATTGAATAAATGAGATATCTTCACTGTCTAAGCTAACTCCGGTTTTCTGGTATCCAAAGCATCATAACACATGCCCACTCCTGCCTTTCAAGCTAGTCTTTCCCTCATCTCTTAGCACAAAGATCTACTGTTTCAAATGTCTGTGTGCTGTCCCCCAACATATCTCATCCACTCCCACCTCCACACCTGTGTGTGTCATTACCCTGCCTAAGATGTTCTTCCCTTGATCTCTTTTATGCAAATCCTGTCTGGTCTTCTAGACTCAGGCTGGAGTCCATATCCTAACCCTATACTTTTAGTGATCCTTCCACAGAGTTTCAGACTGGAAATCAAGCTCTCTATACTTCTGCAACCCCTTGTAAGCAGCCCTCTGCACAATGTCTTGTGATGACACGAGACAATAAATCTCTTCAGGCAAATTCAAAATGTGATTTAAACCTCTTGCTCCCTGCCAGCCATACCCTCTTATTTCACAAGGCAATGTACAAGATAGAAAGGCATTTCAGATGCAACAGATTTCAACCTTACACAGTTGGCCACGGTCCTGGCACATTTCACAACCAGACTGGCAGCAACAACTGGATGAATGTCAGAAATTCATCGGGCGGCCCTCCCACATGCAGATCACCGAAGTCCTTCCAGGGAAGGTGCAGACTAACTCCCTGAGTTTGAAGGAGTAAAGTTCCCGACTTTCCAAACATCTGTATAAAATCATCCTGGGGGCAACACCAGAAGAGAAAACAGGAAAGCACAGGCCAAGGCATTCACAGAACAATAGGCCCCGATCACCTCCCAAGCTTTTTATATCCCATTTCATGCTTGCAGCCCCAAATCCCTTTAGAGCACCCAAACATCTGTAAGATTTTAAGGAGGGGCATGAAATAAACAGAGCCTGAGATTTGATTTCTCCCCACCACAGAGATAGCTGGGAGATAATGTGTAAGTTGAAGAATGATGTCAGGACCCAGTATCATTTCCACTGAAGAGGGCAACAAGAACAGGAGAAAAGGGGACGTCTTTGTGTGTCCCTACGCAAGCAGCGAAGATGTTGATAGAGCCACTGGATTGATGTTATCCTGGCCACTCACGGTCAACCCTTTTGTGTGTGGCATGACAGGTCTCCTACCTGCACAAGGATTCTGATATCCCATTTGGCGTCTATATTAATAGCATCTGAACATGTTTCCAACAGGTGATAGAAATAGAGGGGTTGCCTGATGAAATTCATACCATCACTATAAATGATCTAGAGAGTAAAGCAATACCTTTCTAATATGTATCTACCTACAATGATTCAGAGCTTAGTAACAGTTAACACTCCTCTCCTAGAGACCAGCAATTTCTTCGATCAATGGACAGAGTCATCTGTTCAATACTGTTCCTTCATCCTCTTTCTCCCCCAATTAACACTGCTTTCTCTTCCTGAGTTCTAAATGGGTTATGAAGAGATTCAGATTGTCTGCAGCTGCTGGTAAACGAAATGGAATATTACAGATCAAAGGCTTATCAACTGAAACATTCCATGTCTTTCACAGTCTCTGCATATCATAATAATTACCACAAGGAATTTAGTTCTACTGGTTGCTCAAGTCTATAAGTGCTTCCAAAACTGTATTTCATTGTTAGCCATGCGGCTTCTGGAGATGGTTCTCAAAGCGTGTCCTGTTCTAAAGAGCCCTGGTTTTGCCTTTCTGTCTGCACTGTCCATGGTGCCAAGAGGGCTTCGAGAATCACCATCACTGGCCTAGACTCTCGCTGGATCTGTATACTAAGAAGGGCCTTCTCTCCTGTTCCTGGGACTGGACAGAAAGAATCTCAGGACAAGGGGAGGTTAGGAAACCTGTCTCCTAAAAAGCCAGTCTGGAAGACCACGTTTTCTGCTTCTCCTTTCAAAAAGTCTCACAAGTTTACAACTGTGGGCCGAAACATATAATAACCAAAATTAACACGGCAAAAGCAGAAGGTTGACCCCAACGGTGGCTGCTTCATCAAAGGGAAAAAACCAACCAATCACCACCACAAAAATCTCTGTCTACACTTTTAAATCCCTTCCCTGAATTCAACAGAGGCAGATCAGCCATGTCCCAACTCAACTCTCTGGCTTTGTGCTAAAGGGGAAGTCCCCATCAAGAACCTATGTCAGGAAAGCCATGTGGTTTGCAGCAACTGCTTTTCTTTGTCACCAGCAGGTCACGAGAGCCCCTTCAGAGATGCGGAGACTGAAGTCGGTGCCTATTTCTCTTCCCACAACATCTGACAAACAGACCAGCCACACTCCTATCAGAGAACCTGCTCTTGCTATTAGAAGCAGAAACGACAGTTCCCCTCTCATCAAGTTTCCAGTCCTTCGGAATGTCCCAGCCTGACCTAAAGTCCTGCAGGTCTGGTTCTACTACTTCACAGAAGCAGCAGAATACAGAAAGGAAACATCCAAAGACCTGCGACTCACAGAGATTCCTGCCCCGTGCTCTCTCCAAAGCACGTTCAGAGAACTGACAGGATCAGTCTGGGATACAAACGTCCCCAGCTTCAAGCTGCTATTCTGGGTACCCATTTCTATATTTACATTATTTATCAAGTGCCCAGTTCGAACAAGTTACTGTCAACACACGCCAGCCAGGCCAGGCTTGCACAGGGTCACCAGGGCACACAGAGCGGTATGAAGCTGAGGTCTCTGTCCAAGAACAGGGAACAATTGTTCCTCACTGATTTAGGTGAGCATAAAAGGATATGCAAATTTACAAAAGATTTTCAGCCTCTGCCATGCCTGGAAAACTTGGCAAATAACACATCTGTACACACCGCTAAGATATACCATGCAGGAGTTCCCTTTGTGGCTCAGTGGTTAACGAATCCAACTAGGAACCATGAGGTTGTAGGTTCGATCCCTGGCCTCGCTCAGTGGGTTAAGGATCCGGTGTTGCCGTGAGCTGTGGTGTAGGCTACAGACGCGGCTCGGATCCCGTGTTGCTGTGGCTGTGAAGTAGGCTGGAGGTTACAGCTCCTGTTAGACCCCTAGCCTGGGAACCTCCATATGCCGCGGGTACGGCTCTAGATAAGGCAAAAAGACAAAAAAAAGAAGATATACCATGCAGATGTAGGGTTAAAATGGGGTTTCCTCACTGGAAATATTTCCTACCTTATTAACCTACCTTTTCCCCACTATTTCTTTCTTTCCTCTTCTACAGAAGAATGCTGACTTTCCCCCCAATGCCTTAATCATTACCACAACAAGCAATTTATGAAAAAAAAAAAAAGCAAAGAAATGTACTGTTTTTCATGCCCTATTTTGGTATGCACATTAGTCAATAGAAGAAAAATCATAATACACATATTGAACTGTTCAAGGGGTCATCCCCAAATGTTCACTGACTGAGGCTATTAATGCCATGACTATGCTGCCCTAACTGAGAAGCAACAAGACAAACCAGAACAAAGCTAACTTACCATGAAACTGTTTCTTTGCTTCCATTACAACTCACCATACAAAGAGCATACTCATTTTTTTTTTTGGGGGGGGGGTAACTCTACTCAAACTTGTTTTGAAAAGGTTTTTCTCCCCAGAAGAGTAATTAATCAGAGGGTGGAAGGAGAGAAGATAAAAGTGTAGGATGGCTGGGTGGCAGATCAGTTAGAAACAGTTGCTCCAGTAAATGAAAAATGTTCCAAAGCAGATCAGAGCCTAGAATCTTTGCAAGGCTACGGAATTCATGTCTGTCCCTTTCAGGAAAATATGACCCTTCCTGTCCACACTGTGAGCTTTTTTTTTCCCCAGGCGTGTGATGATAAGCTGTTCTAGAAAGACATGATAAACCTCCCACCTTCCTTTTCAGGTATCATCACGTAGAATCTTTTGGAATGACCCATGAAAAGATGGCTGAGGATACAGATGCCCCACAGGAGAAGGAGACTACAAGTCCTGAGAGTCTAGAGGAAGGGGCACCCTGAGCTCGAGGAGGTCAAGGGGACCAGGGAAGTGGTTCAGAGCTGGGCTTGGACCACCCAGTGCATGCACACCTGTTACAGCTAAGACCTTCTCAAAGTATTTTTCAAGGTCTGGAGAAACAAGGAACATTATTTTTTCAACTTCCGGGTATATAATACAGTACTGACTATACTCACCATGTTCATCGATCCCGAAGACTGACTTGCCCTGTGACTCAAAGTGTGTATGTACCCTTTGACGAACATCTTCCCATTTCTCCCACCGGCCAGCCCCTATACCCTGGCGTTTTTATGAGTTCCACTTTTTTAGATTCCACATAAGCAACATCGAACAGTATTTATCCTTCTCCAATTTTACTCAGCAGAATACCCTCAAGGTCCACCAATCCACACTGTTGCAAATGGCGAGATTTCCCTCTTATTCGTGGCCAAGTAATATTCTATTTTTTATATGTACACCACACCTTCTTTATCTATTCATTCATTAAAGGAACAGGTTTTTGTCTTGTTCTGGTTTTTAGGGCCATACCCGCGGCACGTGGAGGTTCCCAGGCAGCTGCCAGCCTACAACACAGCCACAGCAACACCATATACAGGCCACATCTGCAATGTACACCACCGCTCACAGCAACGCTGGACCCTTAACCTGCTGAGTGAAGCCGGGGATCACACCTGCGTCCTCATGGATACTAGTCACATTCTTTCCTGCTGAGCTTTGACAAGAACTCCAGTAACAGTTTTAAGGAACCTGAAACCTGGGTTACCTCACATACAGAAGAGCAATTTCATGTAGAGGTTAACCAACGCTAAGGATACACATAATTACTACACAGAGCACTATAGGTAACTTCTCCAGTGTTGCACAGAGAGAAGGAGCATGAATAGACTTGACATGACCCCTCATTAACGCTCAGATTGCTGGGGCTAGAAGGCCATCGGAGTCCCTGAGGGCCAGACAAGATCCCAAAGTTCGTACTGCCCTCCACAGCAGCCCCAGGCTCTAAACGTGAACATCCCCGCAAGGCCCCAGCCTGGATTCTCTTCTCATTCACTGCAGTCCTCCCACACATCACCTGCGGCCGCCAGTATCAGCACTGAACACAGCGTCAAAGTATTTATTTGTGTGATTATTTCATTCATCCATTAACTACTTGCTAAGGGTCCGGCACGTGTCAGAGCTTCATCTCTCACCTGTCTCACTATTTATTAATTCCTTTCTTTTCTACCAAGTCCATTAAGGGCAGAGGTTATATGTACGTTGCCGATGACTTTATCTCTAGCCTCTGGCACAGAAGTTAGCATACAAGGCTCTCAATAAGTACAGGATGAATTAATCTTGTCCAGCCCCCTTATTTAAGAATTGAGCACACTGAGTTTCTGAACGATTAGATGAGATAAGCCAAATCAGACTCCAAGATGGTGATGCGCAAAAAAACAAGGCCCAAGGCTTTCTGAGGAACAATGCTGACAGTCACTAACCACCATCCCTGGGGGAAGCAACCTTAAAAGGAGGCATTATTCAGAATATAAGGTTCTAGGATTGGACAGAGTACCACATTCGGACCCCAGCCCTGTCCCTGTAGTGGACACCTGTGAAGGGCCTCCTCAGCGCTCACTCCTGTCTAACAAGCCCTGCTTGCTTTACTGCTTCTTAAGAAGTGGACATCATGAACCAGCTTTTCAGGATGTATCCTAGAATCTGTCCAAGCAGTGGAAGCCCATCCCTTGGCCACCAGGATCGGTTTAAACGCACGCCCTCAGCCAGTCCAACCCTCGTGAATTTCAAGGCTCCTGCCTGCAGTGCCAGTTCAAAGCTACTGGCTTCTCCATGGCTGCTGGAGCACTTATTCATAAGACCTAGACCTTGGAGGCTAGTTGACTGCATGAGCTGAAGACAGTTTGAGGGTGAGGCCCCCACCTGGAAGAGGGCAGAGCCAAGAGAGCCCTCTAGGCTTGGAACTAGACCCTTAACATCAACATGAATCTCTGGCACATTCCATCACTAGGTTTCTCAGCCACAAAACCCACTAAATTCCCTTTACTGTTTACATTGATCTGGGGGAGATTTTCTTTTGCTTTACAACCAAAAGAATCCTAGTATGGAGTTCCCACTGTGGCGCAGCAGTTAACAAATCCGACTAGGAACCATGAGGTTGTGGGTTCCATCCCTGGCCTTGCTCAGCGGGTTAACAATCCGGCATTGCCGTGAGCTGTGGTGTAGGTCGCGGCTCGGATCTGGTGTTGCTGTGGCTGTGGCACAGGCTGTCAGCTGTAGCTCCAATTTGACCGCTAACCTGGAAACCTCCATATGCCACGGGTATGGCCCTGAAAGAAAGAAAGAAAGAAAGAAAGAAAGGAAGAAAAGAATCCTAGTATGCACTAAGCGGGTGATATTGAAAAAGCAAAAAAGGAAAAAAGGTGAACATTTACCTCAAAAAGGGTATCTCACAAAGCAATGAGGGACAAGAAAGGGCTTTGTGCCAGGATATTATCTGGCACATCACAATTCCTAAATATTCTTTGCTTCTTAGGAAAGGACTCACCAGAGTTCCTCTAAATAGTCTTTCCACCCAGTATATGAAACAGGTTGTTTACAAATAATCTGTAACTTAGCAAAGCATCACGAGTGGCCAGAAGACACACAATGGTTGCAAGTCACTGATAATTGAGGCTCAAAACAAAATGGAAATAAATGTCCTTGAAGTTTCATAAACGTTTATATAATAAAGTCTACAGGCACACCGAGTCATAGACTTTACTACATACGCACATGAACGAAAATATGATGCAAGGATAATCTAACTTTATACAAAGTGTTTCAAGAAGCCATCCACTCCACAAAAGGAAGTGTTACCGACTGTGCTGTCTTCGGCACATTCTCTTCCCATTTCTATCCCTCCTCCCCAACACCTCATCCTCTCTGCCTCCAGACACACACACACACACACACAGTACACAGGGGTACCTGGGCCGATATGGTTTCAGCCAAGCAGGTGGAGCCCAGGGGGGCCCTAGGACTGGGAGGACAACAGAGGGGGTTCCCTGGGCAAGATGAGGCAGAGGAAAGAAGCCATATGGGCTTGTTCTTGCAAGTATTGTCCAGGGTCAAAACCAGAAAAGCTGGACTGTCCAAAATCCACCGGGCAAATTCCAGGCCAGCAACAGAAGACAGGGCCAAGAAAGAGCAAAGAAAGAGCGAAGGAAGGAAGAGAAAGAACGAGAGAAAGAAATTACAGGAGTTTCCTTCGTGGCTCAGTGGTTAACGAATCCGACTAAGAACCATGAGGTTGCGGGTTCGACCCCTGGCCTCACTCAGTGGGTTAAGGATCCGGCGTTGCCATGAGCTGTGGTGTAGATCACAGACGCGGCTCGGATCCCACGTTGCTGTGGCTGTGGCGAAGGCCGGCGGCTACAGCTCCTGTTAGACCCCTAGCCTGGGAACCTCCATATGCCTCGGGTGCGGCTCTACATAAAAAAGGCAAAAAGACAAAAAAAAAGAAAAGAAATTACATCCTGGGGAAGGAAAACTGAAATTCAGCCAAGACAGTGGTCAATTACAGCAACAGTCAGTTGTCAGCAAGCACAGCGCTGGGTGAGATCTTCCCAGTGTTAGAGCTCATGTCATTATCACAAAAACCTGTGAAGCTATTATTCACCCCATCTTTAAAGTTACTAAGAAAATTTTAAACATGCACAAAAGTACAGTAGTTCAATGAACCTTCTTACCATAACACGGCTACAAAAACCTCCTCAGGGAGACCTTGCTTTATCTGTACCTGTACCGGCCACTGCTCACCAGGAGGGCCAGGAAAGCACCAGCAAGTCATGGCTGGAAGCCAGGGTGAAAATCTGAGCCGACCTCTTAACTTCGACTTCACAAACTATGGCCTGGTTCCTAAAGCATGGGAATCTCCCTTCACCTGGGCAGACAAGAGTCCATCCTGTTAAGTAGTGAACTATGACCACGGCAAACATCAGCAGGAGAGCAGAGTTGAGTTGCCACATCTCAAAAGCTTGGCGAAAGATCACTTCCCTCCTAAATTCCATTAGGGACAGGGCACTGTTACTGCCTAAGTTCCTACCTGATTTTACCCACAAATATGTTAACTTTTTTTATTTTTGGCCATGCCTGTGGTATGCAGAAGTCCTCGGGCCAGGGATCGAACCTGAGTCCCAGCAGTGGCAATGTCAGATCCTTAAGTGGTAGGCCACCAGAGAACTCCACAGCATATTAATTTTGTCTCTCCAACTAGATCGTGATCTGTGACCTGTACATCTACTGCTTAACCTCCCCCAAGACCAAATTCAAACTGATGCCCCCAG